>PVJC01005801.1:0-57485 GCA_004026665.1 Murina feae | reverse complement strand
AGGCTGGCCTGACCACGAGGCGGGGTTTTCCCTGCTTTCTGGTGGCTGGAGGAAGATGGGCAGTAGGTAAGCTTGGGAGGCAGGCAGCACCCAGCCCTGGCCACAGCTCAAGAAAGAGAACAACATGCAGGGGAGGGCAAGAGTCTGAGAGATCAACATAGAGAGGGTGCCTGCTCCAAGCCTTGATGGTGTGCCTGGGGACAGGCCCCCAGCAGGTAGACACACACAGGAGGACTGCTCCAAGCCTCAGGTGCGGCTGCGGGCAGGTCCCCAGTGGCGACACACACACACACACACACACACACACAGGGCGCCTGGCAGACTGGGGCCATCATAGAACATCCACTGAGGGGTCCCAGACTGTGAGAGGGCACAGGCCGGGCTGAGGGACTCCCTCCACCCCGAGTGCACAAATTTTTGTGCACCGGGCCCCTAGTATATATATAGATATAGATATATAGGGTGTTTTTTTCCAGAAATGTAACCATGCTTTGTATTCTACCATTCTTACAAGTTGGTATGATAACCAAAAGGGGAGAAATGTGTATTCCAACCATGTTATGTTACTATGCAAAATTCTTAAAATCCCTTTTTGGAATTTTCATACTGCTCTACAAAAAACAACTAGCTTTTAGAGAAACCCACCAAATAACACAAGTGTAAAGACAATTTCAACATATGGTGTTCCCCTCCCACTCCTGGAACAACCTTAGGCTGACAGTGGAGGTGTGCCCTAGGCCTCCAGAGCAGCTAGACCTGCCAGCGGAATGCCAGGCCCCCAAGCTGTTTCCTTCTGCTGGCCACGCCCCCTGACTCACAGAGCTCTGGGTGATAGCCTTGCTCTCCTACTACTGGGAAAATAAACAGGAAGCCAAGCACTTCCACCAAGAAGACCTCACTGGGCCCACTCGTTCGGTTTTAAACGTTGACTGAGCTCCCACATAAGCCATGAAGAAATGCCGAAGGGCCCTGTGCAGGGGCCAGCACAGACTTTCAGTCGGACAGTCTTGGTTTCCGCTTTCTCCCTCCTAGTAGCCAGTGGTCTGGGGCATGTTATTTAACTGCTTAAGCTCTGTTTCCTTGCCTAGAAAATGGGGATATCAAGATTGTCTCTCTTAAAACACGTGTTGTAAAGAAGAATGGAATCAAGCATCTGTGGCATACAGCGCCTGGCAGATAGCAAATGCTCAGTAAACAGCAGCTGTCTGTTGTTTAACTAAATAACATGGCCATTTCTTCATCCATCACACTGCAATGAGTACTTAGGGGGTACCGCGCGCAGGTTAGACACTGAGAACACGGATAAAATGAGAACTGAGAGAGCCTGCCTTCTTGAGCTCACAGTGTAGGATAAGGCACATATGCTGAACGATTAATAAGTTGATTATAACATGGTAAGTATTCTATTTTTTCTAACAGCTTTATTGAGGTATAATTAACACACTATAAGCTCCAATATTTAAAGTGTACAGTTAAGTACAATCTGTCCTATGTATGCAGCTGGGAAAGTGTCACCACCATCAAGAGAATGAACATATCCACCCACCGGGAGTCTCTCCACCACCTGCAATCTCTCCTTCCTGCCCCCCACCCCGACCACTGATCCACTGTTTCTCACTGTAGCTCACTTTGCACTTTTTCTATAACTTTATACAAAGGAAATCATAGAGGATGTGTGCACTCTTTTTATCTGGCTTATTTCACTCAGAGTAATTATTTTGAGATTCATTTGTGCTATATCATCTCATCTAGTCCACCATACACAAATTTGTACCTTTTCTTTCAAAAATCACCTCTCCCACTAAACTCACCCCTGTAAGCACTGAGGAGTATAGATAAATCCAGAATTAACCACTTTTCTAAGAGTTTGCCACATGCCAAATACTATTTCCCTATTATTCAATGCTTCACAAGCCCATTGAGTATTTCATACCGACCACTACTTTTATTGTCAGAACAGAAAGATAAATGTTTTGTGCTCCTCATATCAAGCAAACAAAACCAAGATGAGTAATCTTGAATCAATCACCAAAGAACACCCTCAGGATAACTGTGTGAAGATAACGCTATCACCATTTCTAAAAACACAACCATCTGAGAGACACGTCTGTGTGGGAGTGTCAGAAAGTGGTGAAATTCCTTGAGCATCTGTTCTTCAGATGTTCCAGGATTGTGAAATATATTCCTGTGGAGCCTGACAATCTCCCAGCTGAGTGGTCAGGTCACACAGCTCCCCGGGGGAGCTCCGCAGAGAACCAGCCACCACATCACAAGACAAGCAGCTCTCTTTGTAGTTTACTGGGTAATTTCAGGATAAAACATTGGATTAAAAACCCTCCTTGGTTTCAATACCGAGTTTCTTACATTTCTAACCAGTTTAATACATCATGATGACATGCTCCACCTC
Source organism: Murina feae (assembly GCA_004026665.1). NCBI lineage: Eukaryota > Metazoa > Chordata > Mammalia > Chiroptera > Vespertilionidae > Murina > Murina feae. The sequence continues at coordinate 55,078 of PVJC01005801.1, read as the reverse complement.
AGGCACCGAGTGCTAGGGCTGCCACACGGGCGTGCCTCCAGGAAGCCCCGACATCAGAGCATCGTCCTCGGTGGAAGAGTAGCCAGGACAGAGAGATGCCACAGCCCTCGTCACACTCCCTTGGGGAATGGTCCCTTCCGTGATCACAGTGACCCCCCGCTCCCGCCTTTCACTCAGTCGCCCACAAAACTGCACGACTCCTACACAGTCAGCCCCGAGCTAGCGGGACAACAAATATTCGCTGCGTGTCTACTGTGTGCCAGCACAGAACAAGACTTTTTACAGGATGGGCAAGATAAGGTGGTCCAGACTCAATCTCTAGTGAATGTTCTAAATGCCTTTAGTTTAAATGTAAGAGAGCGGCACATGCACACACACTCACAGTACTTTGCACAGCTTCAAAGGCAATCTGTCTCCTGGCAGGGTTACGTCTGAGAGCCTTGGAAAGAAGAAGATATACGCTAACTGTGGCACTGCACACGCTTCAGCCAGTGCTCCCCAGCTGTCCTCGCAACAGCCCTGGGATTTTGGCTCCTAGGTGTTCTTCGCCCCAAACATTGCTGAAGGTCTTCAATAACCAACGGCCAAGAACATTAATCACAAGGAGGACAAAAACAAGCCTGTCCTTAGCAATACAATAACATACCTGCTATTCTGACTTCTGCTTAAACCACTATCTGAAAGCTGACATGATATTGCACTTGTTACTGAAGACTCAAAAGCAGATAAATCATGTGAGTACAACTACAATACAAATGTGCCCCCTGGAAGCAGCTTGTACTTCTGCTGACTCCATGGCTGCATCCTCACCAAAAACCTACAGTGAAATGGAATTACATTGCCGATAAAAGCGTTATGTTCTTGGGCACAGACGAAATGGAGCATTTGCCAAAACCTGCTAACACTGCTCCCATGGTTATTAATGGCAGCAGGCTGTACACGAGCAGCAGCAAACGCATAACTGGGGGAGAAGCCACACGCACATTCCAGATGAAATCCCGGAATTAGTGCTGACACCCAGAAGGCAGGCAGGTTAAGCGACTGCAGCAGATGAAACTCTTTCAAAGCCAGATACATTTCCTGTTGAAAATTCCTCACATTCCATGACTGAGTCCTCACAGCCACGGCAGCCCCAACCTCGGATTGTGCTGCCGCGCGCGGCCCTGCTGCCAGCAGAACCCCCGCGAACACAGCTGCCGTCTCAAGGCGAAATAAAAGTGTTTCAAAGACAGTGAGGACTGTGGCCCGGAACCTCGCCTAAAGGTGCTCAGCTCTAAAGCTGCAGCGGCTCCTGAAGCCCACACACACACAAGATCCAACAGGAATTTGTCATTTTAGGATTTTAATCCAGCAGTGAGACAAAACTGCCCTGACCCTCTGCGGTCCTCATGCGACTACTGGTATTTTCTCAGTACAAACATCCCTGGCACTGAAGTACACAAACTATGTTTTAACCTGCAACTTACACTTTAAGAATCTCTAAAACAGGCTCTAACATATACATGTGACTGAAAATGTTCTACTTCTTGGGTCTCAAACTCCACTAAAAGGTGGGGTAAAGAGGAGGCTTGCTGCAGACCTGGGGAAAAAAAGGCACCTTTATGGACAACACCCTCCGCATGGCACAACGTCAAATCACCATCAATATCTAGTGCTTGTCCCCACAACCTCATTAACAAATAATCCTTGTAACTCTCAGGACTGACAAGTCTCCAGATGAGCAAATCTGGGTGCCTGCTAATTCTCTCCCAGAGCCAACTCAGTAGGATGACGGGAAGCAGAAGCAGGGCTGCCACTGACCTACGCCCGGAAAGGAAATCCGAATGCCTGGCCCCGCGCTCCTCTGAAACATCGGAGACCTGGAATAGAGTCAGCGCTGGAGCCTCGGGACAGTTTGGGTGGTTCATGTCTTCTGGAAGTTGCCCCTGAATGGCGTAGACAGTCATCATTTATGATTGGTACTTCATCGTATTTCACATCTGATTGAGAAGGAAGCAATTCTATAAACCAAATTCATTTCCAGGAAAATTCATTCTGTACCACACATACACACACACACACACACACACACACACACCTGCCCCAATCATACACCCAAACCTCATCCTTCCATATCCCGGACCATTTTAGACTCTGTTGATTCAGTTTGGGTACAGGTAGTTTGTCTCATTTAAATAATGGAGTAATATTATTCAAAAACAAGTCCTAACACTGGCTCGTAATGAACTCTTCCCTGAGGTTAATGATGCCAGCTCCTGTGGAATACAGATGGGGCAGACAGCCCAAGAAGCTCTTGGTATAAAATAAAACAAGACCAAGTGGCCAGCGACGTCACTCGCGGTGCCCCATCCTGTACCACCGAGAATTAGCCAGATGCGCCAGGGGAATGCTGATTCTCAAAAGACTGTTCCTCGGCATCAGAAAACTGACAGTTTTGTATTTTACCTTTTAAACCTGATAAGGTTTCCTGTTTTCTATCTTATCTTCAAGAGAAAAGATCGCCAAGTACAATTCCCTCAGGCCTCAAGAGCGTTAAGGCCTAGTAAACAAAAATAGCTTTAATTAACAGATAAATCTGTACTTTGGTTGGTAGGAAATGTGCTTAAAGCTGTGGCAGGGAAACGCCTGGAGAATAGTAGCACACTAACAGTGGTTTTTTAAGTATCTCTGTAATACAGTCCTCCATTACGCAGATCTTGACAGAGACAGATGGCCGACGCCTCTATTATTTAACAATACATGAAAAGCAAGGTAAAAGCGGCAAAGATGTAATCCTTCTTCAGAAATAACCATCAATAAAGTTAGGAGGTCACTGAGTAATTTATGCTGATGACCCCAGGAGAAATTTCCTTCATTGCTTAAATGTGTACCAGCAACATGGCCACTTTTGAAATCCAAAGCAAATATTAATTTTATTAGACAGCTCCACGGTGTTCTTAGCCAGAAACTGTAGCTCAGCTGATCTTTCAACAACCAAGCACCTACTAGGAGCTAGGTGGCAGGGACACCGAGTACAGCTGTCACCTATCTGCTAAAGGATCAGACCTCACTCACTGACCTCGTCATGTCGCTGCCAACAGAAAAATCACAGACATGCCCAGTGCGGAGGAATCTTCCCTTAAGGACAAATCGTACACGCCCAGAGCTCAGGCTCTGAGCCTCTCATCACCACGCTCTGAATTCTCATGGCCCCACAGAGCAAACCTGGCACGAGTTCCACAGCCAGCAGGATGTGGCCTAGCTAGCGCCAAAGTGCCACATGCATTCAAGCACCAGCGACCTTAAGTGGAGGTCATCACTACCATCTCCTGCCGTTTCTGACAGGTGGCTGCTGCTCTCTGAATGTCAGAACCCTCTGAATTCCACAGACTCATTCAGCTTGTGGGCCAGTGTTGAGTAGGGGTGCGGCAGGGAACGCCTTTTCAGTGTTAAAGAAAACAGCTCCTTCTCTTCTTGTAAGAAATGTGTTAAGAAATAGTCAGAAACCTGGACAGTGATAGATTTGTTTGTTTGCCAGGTCCATTTTAGAGTAATTTCCCTTTTAAGCTGCACTCTGGATGACTAAGTTAAGAATAATGGAAAAAATAAGATGAATGCATGCAAAAGCACAGCACAGGAGGTTTAAGATAAACAGAAATCGGCTTCCTTCCACTTAAGGTCCACAGATCATTGCATCCGTTCCTAGGAGAGGCTGAAGGGCAGACCTGGTCCCCATTGGGAAGGCTGAGATTCCTGGGGAGTCTAGTGTTTTTACTGGGGCTGATGTCAGATGACCTTGGAATTGCTTCTTATAATTTTGACCATATTATAATTCTTCTCTGAAAGTTAAGGTATGTTCATTCTTACTTGGGCAATGAGTGTGTCAGTCTCAGAATCAACAGTTACTAAAATATCTGCTTCTATAACTTCTTCTTTAGGCCAAATTTTCCTTCCCAAAGTGTCATAACATTTATGTTTACATTCATCATTCTAGCTCTTGTATACTTGAAACCCTCCCAATTAACATGCGCTTGTAACTTTATTTGACTCCTTTTTCTTTTTAAGTAAACATTTGCTTAATTCAACTCCTTCCTTGCAGCACACATCCATCACCTCCATAAATGCCACCGCCCCCCACACATCTTCTACAGTGGAGTCAACTCTGAAGCAAGAGGGAGGAAGGGGAAGAGAAGGGGGTACAAACAGGAGGAGGAGGAAGAGGAGGAGGAGGAAGAGGAGGAGGAGGAAGAGGAGGAGGGGGGGGAGGAGGAAGCTGAAAAAAGAGGAGGAGAAAATTTTGCCTTTTACTTGTTTGGCAGAGGTCAGATTCACTCGGGTCACGTATTTCTGACCAAGTACAGGGTCTCTATGCTGCAGGAGTGTATAAGAATCTATGACGCTGCTAGCATCCTGCAACATCAGTACCACACTTGAGTCCTCGGCAATGTCACCTCTCCGGTTATCTTTCACATTTGGCTGCATATCACTCTCTACTCTTAAAAATTTTGAATAGCATCAAGTACCAATCAACCAATATAATACACGACATATGTAAATAAATACCCCAAATGGTAAAATACCCAATTCAGCCCTTACATCTGTGTTGATATGGCCTCATTTCACAACAGTTTCATTAGTATTTACTTACCTACATTTGAATTTTAACTGGACAAGAGAAAGGACAATAATGGTAACAATTAAACTCCTGACCAGTTGTTGGCTAGAGCTAACAACCCCAACAGGCGTGATTAAACAGCAACCGCCATCCTTCTGCAGGACAAACTACCTGGCGCTCGGGGTATTCTGAGCAGCCGTAGCGCTGAGCTCCTCTCGCAGGGCCCCGCGTGCACGCCTAGTTCCTCAGCTAAGCTGCGTTTACCATGAACTCATTGGGTTTGTTTCTAAACCTGTTTATTTCAGTTATGTTTGTTAACGGACTTTCAAAATGTAAACAGATGATACCATGTAAAAAGAAGTGATCCATCATTTCTATCAAAATTAAGCAGAGTGAACCTAGACGGTTTGGCTCAGTGGAGAGAGCATCAGCCATACGCTGAAAGGTGGTGGATTAGATTCCCAGTCAGGAAATCTGAAGTTGCAGTTTGATCCAGGGTGCATGGCAGGCAACCAATCGATGTTTCTCTCTTAAATGCATGTTTCTCTGTCTTATTCTCTGCCTTCCTCTCTCCAAAATGAATTTTTAAAAATTGTCATTGAATCAGATGTTAGATAACAAAAGTTTCAGGCGAGATTTAGTAAAATTCTAGAAGGACTCTGCACTGAGACCGCTTTGCAATCTCTTTAGATTAATGCTCCAACTTAGGCAGACCTGGGTAGGAAATCATAGATTCTGAACTGTGGATGTGGTTTACACCAGAAAGATGTCAAGGATTCCAACTCAAAAAGAAAATGTTGAGACCTAGTATCAAATACTGGCAAATTAAAAATATACATGTATATGATAAATACAGATATAAATGTTAACATTAAAAGGTGGCTTACATATTTATAATTTGTTAGAAATTTTTTGATAAGCCAACTACTAGCGCCAGCCAAACTGCACAAGAAGACTTCTGTTAACTTTTTAATCACCTAATGTAGTATTAGCTTAGGTGTCCTACAAGTAGCAAAATAATCATACATTTTTATTTTCAAAACTAAAGGCTTGGTGCACAAAAACTCTGTGCACTCAGGGGGGTCCCTCAGCCCAGCCTGTGCCCTCTTGTAGTCTGGGACCCCTCAGGTGATGTACAACTGACAGCTTAAGCTCACTCCCTGGGGGATCGGGCCTAAGCTGGCAGTCAGACATCCCTCTGATAGCCTGGAAGTCCTAAGGGGATGTCTGACTAATGGCTTAGGCCCACTGTTAGTCAGGCATTATTAGCATGCCAAGGAGGCAGAAGAGGCTTCCGCCAATGCTGTTGTGCTGGCCAGCCATGAGTCAGCTTCTGGTTGAGCAGTGCTCCCCATGTGGAAGCTCACTGACCACCAGGGGGCAGCTCCTGTGTTGAGCGTCTTCCCCTGGTGGTCAGTGTGCATCATAGCAACTGGTTGTTACTGGTCGTTCTGCCAATAGGGTCAATTTGCATATTGCCCTTTTATTACATAGGATATCAAAATAAAAATGCTAAAATGCCCACATTGCTAATTTTGTCTAAACAAAAAATCAATTTTAAGGACTAAAGCACTTAGAAATTCAGTCTCCATAACATGGGGAGATTTTAGCTAAGTGCCCCCTACAGCCACAGCTGACACTTGCAGAACACACGGGAGGTCCTCACACAAGGACCACTGTCACGGAAGGACCAGAATTAATCCACACAATGAGTGGTAATATTTTCATCTAGATTAATGGCTCCTTTTTGCCAATTCACATTTATTTCTGTCATCAGGGTGATGTTATCACACAACTCTCCGCAGACAGCGTGGGCACGCCCTATACTCCACTCTGATGGCATGAGGGCTGTGCATTTAGGGGCCTCCAAACCCAACATCACCATCCTCTGCAGCACAAAAACAGGCCAAAGAAAGACGTGCTCAGAAAACTGCCTGTCTCCATGCCTCCTTCATAGGGAAAGCTGGGAACCTGCTTAAATATTTATTTTTATTTCCTCTGGCTAAGAGTCCAACATGCAAAAATGCAAAATCCATAGCTTTTTAGTGTCAAGTGATGTCCAAAGTAACACCCGAGACATCTGTACCGCACGTTATAAAATGATAACGAGCGTTATTCCTAGTTCCTAGGAATTCACACCAGGGGACATCTTGGGAAAAGCCCCTTTCTACAGGCAGTGAGTTTCCCTTCTCTTTCTTCCTTCTGCTCATCACAACAGGCAAAGAAATAAGGCATTTTGTTACTGAGTCTGGGTGAAGTAACAAGTGGCACTGGGGGGAGAAGAAGAGAAACAGCATTACAAGGCTAGATTTGTTTCGGATTTCTCAGAACACACATTGCTTCCAAATAGGTCAAAATAATTTCCCCCCAAAAAAGCTTCCTTAAAGTATCACAAGTGAAGTAATACAGAAGGAATTAGAAATACATGATTTGACTTACTCAAGGTCATAGTAAGTCAATGACAAAAAAAAAAGAGAAGTAGGCCTAAATTACCTTCATCTCCAAAGTATCCCTCTGAATGATTTCACCAGGAATTAACGTGAAGGGGTCAGAAAAGAGCTGAGCGCTTTTAAACTCTTTTGCATGGGGCCTTCCCTGCCTCCGAGCACGCTAGCACCCTGGCAGCTGGAGCATGGGGTATTTTCAGACCTCGGATGGGCATGAAATGTTACTCATACACGCTGAAGAAAACAAAACCTTCAGAATTTACATAAGAATTGCCAAGAGGCTTAATTTGTGCACAGCATGCTGAGTACCGTTAGCGATGAAACAAACCCTGCTGGTCAGACACGGCATTTCTCTCAGGACGCGTCCTGTGCGAAGCTCCCCCTTCTGCTTGAGGTAAGGAAGGTACAAGCATGGACCAACTTTCAAATAAGAGTTCTCTTTAGTATGTGCCTTTAAAAATAGTAATTTCTTTTCTTTTTATTCTAATTACAAAAGTAACGCCTATTCATCATCAAAAATGAAACAGAAAAGAACGAAGGCGCAGGGGCGATCACAGGACCCCCTGCCCAGAGAGCCACTGATAACACTTGTTTTCACCCCAAATTCTTACTTTGTTTCTGCGTACTTTTAGCACATTCATGTAAGCATAAACTGCCAGCCGGCGGGGGCTCGACGGCTGGGCAGAGATTGATGAACCAGGAGGTCATGGATTAATTCCTGGTCAGAGCACGTGCCGGGGTTTAAGGCTCGATCCTCAGCAGGAGGTGTGCAGGAGGCAGCTGATCAATGATTCTCTCTCATCATTGATGTTTCTATTTTTCCCTTCCTCTCTGAAATCAATAAAAATCTGTTAAAAATATAAGCATAAACTTTTATCTATTAACATGATTTTAAGGAGATTACTTACTCAGTTGCCTTTTACTTCCATTGCTGTAATAAATTTAAGTTAATCCTCTTCTGAAACCCTAAGAGTTTTTTGTGGGGAAAAAAACTCCAGTATCATCCCTAGAAGCAGACATCTTTATATATCCAAATTTAAATGAATCCTAATATAAGAAAATTTCCCATTTCCCATATGAAATAATCCCCTCAAAAAAGAAGTGTTTGCTTTTTGTTGTGGTTTTTGCGTTTGTTTTGTTGGGTTTTTTTAACAACTTGACCATATTAACTTCCAGGGCAGAGAATGAGATGCTAAATGCGTAAGTATATTTTCTTTGTGTAGTTATCCGTGCCTATTGAAAGGCACAGGGAGTGTTACAGAGCCCGTTCACTCTCTCTCCTCCCACATCACGAAGGACTCCCGGGCACACAGCTGTTTGCACTGTCACTAGAGCCACCGTTAGGGACACTTTCCAGGCACATCTCCTTCCCTGGCTGACGCACAGCACTTCCTAAAGCCCGTGGACCACACAGCCGCCACGGGCAGCAGTTCACTAAACAGACAGTTTCTCGTGCGTCTTGCCGGCACAGAATTGTCATCTCTGGCAAACACGGTACTGCTTTCTCCGCTTTCCAAAAGGCCGTTTACAACGGTGTCCAACACGTGTAACTGAGAGGTCGTAGCTAAGAAACCTGTTAAATTTCTATCCCTCTTCTGTACATCTGACTCTGCCAAGTGACTTCTTCAAGCATCATAAGCAAACACCCATGAGGGCCATTTTGCTGTTCAGAATATAACTGAGAGATTGATGTGTGCTATGAGACCTCCTGTGAGACCTCCTATACACACTTCTTCTTCCTGAGAAATAATGCTGCGGGTATCCAGGTTGCCGTGCTCCATCCCCGGTCAGGGCACGTATGAGATGCAACCAATCGATGTTTCATCTCACATCAGTGTTTCTCTCTCTCCCTCTCCCTTCCTCTCTCTCTAGAATCAATTAAAAAAACACACATATCCTCAGGTGAGGATTACAAAATAAACAAAAAAAGTGAAATCATATTCTGGGGGAAATACAGTCCCAATATTAGGAGCACCTATAGTGACAGGGACACATCAACAGCCCAGTTGTCTTCCTGGCAGCAAGTTGTTGTTTGTGCTTTCCTGCCTGTCCCCTGGTAGTTGTGTCTCCAGGACGGGAAACATACGGCCACATTGGGGCAGACACAGCTGTGTGGCAGCGCTGGTACGCCTCCTGGGGAGCGTGCTGCAATCCTTCATGGAACCCAAGCATCCCATGTGCCTGCTGAGAATGTGGCTATTGTGACTGAGGAACGAAGTTTTTCCTTTTCGTTACATTTAAATTTAACCAGCACAGGTGGCTACCTCATTTGCTACCTGCAGCTTAAGAAAGAAAGTGGTGTGTCAGTCCTCACAGCTCCCTAGTGCAGAACAGAGTGAAGAAAACCTGTTTTACTCCATGGGTTTTTTGTAAACAACAATTTGTTAGGTGAAACCCATCTCCCCTAGCAAAGGAATCAAAGAAACACTGTAAGAAGCGTACTGTCCTAAGTAAAGGGATCCAAATGTCCAAGAGACAACCCAGTCACACTGCAAGGAAGCCGCTGAATGAAAGGCAATTTCCACAATCCACGCACACACTTCCTATGGCACCATCTGCATAATCTCAGGCAAATCTGCAAAACATTAGAGAGGTCGTTATTTTATTTTGAAATTGTCCTAGGAGTCCATCTGAGTGCTTAGAGAACAAGCAATAAATAAACGGGACGTGTGTGTTTGCAATCCCATTTGCTACTGAAAGCTGCCACAAGAGGCATTCGTCAACAAACAATGGTCACAATTTACTTTTCAATGATTAAAACTGGGAAGAAAAATCTCTCTCAGATGTTCAGAGAAATGACAGCTAACAAGTTGTAGAGTAAGACACAAAATTCTGACACCAACATAAAATTCTCGAAAAATCTAAGGGCTTATTGGCATCCTGGAATCTCTGTAACCAAAGAAGAATATTTGCATTCATACAACATTAACAACTGACAGAGACTCCAACCACCTCTCTCCCAGACCCCTGCTTTCATTAAAACCCTTACAGATTCACCTGTCCTCAGCGTGGGTCAGGACGACAAGGGCAAGCTTCTACTCTAATCCTAACCGAAAGGGAGAAGCACAGCAAAAGCAGAGCCGCGGCCCATGATTCTGAAATGCTGCCCCAGGAAGAAGGCGGGGCACAGATCCATCCACTTCCATTTTCTTTGCAACAAATCTGTCACTTAAGACGAAGATGTTATGATCCAACGTTTCCTTCGTGGACCATCTCCTTACAAACACACTCTCCCAACAGGCTGCACACCCCCCATCTCTCCCTAGAGGATGCCCTGATTCAAGGAGATGATTTTGCTCTGTTTAATCCAGTAGACCTGCAGGAGATCTTGGCACTTCAAAAGAATTATGGGAACAAAGCTTCTCCGACCAGGAAGTACAGGTAAAGCTCTAGTCTACTAAGGGAGAAGTGTTCCTTGTGCTACCACAAGCCTGCCAGAGCAGAACGGGATCCGCGCCGAGGCATGGCTCCAGGGCCTTAGACACAAACTGCCCACGTTATGCAGAGGAAAATGGGTTCAATGTGGCTGTTCTTATGAACTGAATGCTTGTATCTGACAAAAGGCATATGTTGAAGGCCTACGCCCCAGTGTGACTGTATTCAGAGACGGGCCTCTTGGAGGTCAGTATGTCAGCTGAGGTCTTCAGATGGGACTTCACGATGGATCAGGTGCTCTTATAGAAAGAGACACCAGAGAGCTTGCACGCTCTCCAGGCACAAGGCCGTGTGAGCACACAGAAAGACGGCACCCCGCAGGTCAAGAGAAAGGTCTGAGAGTGCAATCTACTTTGCAGGCCCCTTGATCTTGGAGAACTGTGAGAAATAAAATTGTTTAACCCACCCAATAGATGGTATCTTTGTTACAGAAGCCCAAGCTGATGAATACAGATGTACCCACCCTCAACTTTGGTTTTATAGTTGGCTACTCTCATCTCTTTATAATTACCTCAGGAGGAACAGTCAGAACATCCACAGCAAATACCCAATGTTGCCACAACCCAGCTATTTAAAGAATTCAGCCTACATTCCCGGCTATTTATTTAAGTTACATGTAAAACTAATCAACACTTAAGCTTCCAGCCAATATGGAGTAACAGGGACCACATTTACCCTCCTGCCTGAAACAACAAACAACAAAGACAAAGTGAAAGAAACGACGGTTTTCAAAATACTGAACATGAGGCAATATTAACGTGATTCCGAGACAGAAAGCCAATTAGATGAGCCTCTAGCCTACCTTCAGCATGGTCTCCAGGACAGAGTCTAAGGTGCCGACCCTGCACTGGAGCCCAGAGAGACTTAAAGAGTTAGATTTTGCAGAACCCAAGTGCCAACACAGAAGAGCTGTATAGAGAGGGAAGTTGAGAGATCTGCAGAAGGTCCTTCACGAGTATTCAGCCAGCACCTAATCATTGCATGAATGTGATAACCTACTAGGGCCAGGAAAAACATCTATCTGAAATGTTGGAGGGAATAGTGTGCATATACACTGGGCTGGAAATAGTACCTGTTCCCACTGGACAGCATGCCAACCTCAGAATTCCCAATCACTGGATAGAGAACTCAGAAAGGTATTGCCTCGGGAGTGGGAACAATTAGCCCTGGACTAATACTTCCCTGGTTCCCCCTAATAAATCTTAAAAGCAGAAGCAAAAGGCTCAAACTATTTCCAAGTAACGTAATCCCATACCAGTACAAGACTCTGAAGTACAAACAAAAGCCTAGCACCAAATAAGGAAAGTTTCACAATGTTTAGCATCTAATCAAAGATTAGCAGGCATGCCAAGAAGGGGGAAAACAAGACCCATATTGAGAATAAAACATAATCAAAACCAGCCCAGAATGACATAAATGACAGAATTAGCAAAGACATTAAAAGATAAAACATAACTGTATTCCATGTGTTCCAAAGAGAGGCATGGAAGACTTCCTTTTTTAAGTACAAATGAGCCTGGCTGGTATGGCACAGTGGTTAAAGCGTTGACCCCTGAACAAAGGTTCACCAGTTAGATTCCTGGTCAGGGCATATGCCGGGTTGCTGGCAGGATCCCCAGCAGGGGGCATGCAGGAGGTAGCCAATTCAGTCTTTTTCTCATTGATATTTCTCTCGCTCTATCCCTTCCTCTCTCTCTAAAATCAATTAAAAAAAACATATTAAAGTCCAAATGAACTGCTAGAGGTAGACTTTAATGAGTGAAATTAAAAATACACTGGATAGGATTAACAGCTGATTAGACATTTCAGAAGAGAAGATTTGTTTTCAAGAATAAACAATAGAAAGTACCCAAAATGAAAGAGAAAAATAATGTAAAATGAAATAATCATTAAGGCGTGGGACAACCACATATGTAATAAGTTTATTAACTCCAAGCACAAAAACATGAAGAAATCTATACCCAATCATGTCATTATAAAATCGTTCAAAACCAGTAATAGGAGAACACATTTGCCAATGTTATTTCTGATAAGGGTTTAATTTCCAAATTTATAGGGAACTCATACAACTTAACAAAGGAAGATAAACAATCCAATCAAAAAAATGGGCAAAGGACCTAATGGACACTTTTTGAAAGAGGACATTCAGAAGGCCAAGAGACATATGAAAACATGCTCAAAGTCACTAATCATCCAAGAGACGCAAATCAAAACAACAATGAGGTACCATCTCACACCTGTCAGAATGGCTATCATTAACAAATCAACAATCGACAACTGCTGGAGAGGATGTGGAGAAAAAGGAACCCTCGTGCACTGCTGGTGGGAATGCAGACTGGTGCAGCCACTGTGGAGAACAGTATGGAGTTTCCTCAAAAAATTAAAAATGGAACTCCCATTTGACCCAGTAATCCCACTTCTAGGAATATATCCCAAGAAAACAGAAACACCAATCAGAAAGGATATATGCATCCTTATAAACTGATGAACAAAATAGATCCAGAGACAGAGAGCACTGAACAGACCATCCAACCTCAGAGGGAAGAAGGGGGGGCAGGAGGGGAGATCAACCAAAGGACATGTATGCATGCATATAAGCATAACCCATGGATACTGACAGTAGTGAGGTGAGGGCATGTGCTGGAGGGAGGTGGGTACAGCTGGAGAGAGGTTAAAGGGGGAAAGGAAAACATATTTAATACTTTAAACAATAAGGAATTTAAATTAAAACAACAACAACAAAACAGTGATAAAGTGAAGACCTTAAAAGGAGTCAGAGAAAAATGACATTATATACATAGAAGGGAAGAACAGGATGACATAAGATTTCTCATTAGAAATAACTCAAGCAAAAAGGCAGCGAAACATCTTTAAAACACATAAAGAAAAAAATCTGTCAACTTAGAATTAAGTGTCCACTGAAATTCTCTTACAAAAACAAAAGCAAAATAAAGACTTTTTTAGCCATACAAAAGTTGAAAGAATTTATCATCAATAGATTTTCACTATAAGAAATGTTAAGAAAGATCTTCAGGCATGAGGAAAATGGTATCAGATGGAAATTAAGTCTACAGAGGAATAAAGTACACCAAAAACGATAGCTACATGGTAAATGTATAAGAATGTTCTATTACTATTTAAAAGATGTCTTTAAATATTTATTTGAATTATTTATTTTAAAGGCTAATTAAATGATTCCAAACACAAATAATAATGTGCTGTGATGGTTAAACTATACACAAAAGTAAAATGTAAGACAAAGTAGCAGGAAAAGGTTAGAAGAGGAAAACAGAAGTAAAGGATTTAGGGTTTTTACACTACACATAAGTGGTATAATATCACATGCAGAGAGACTCAGACAAGTTAAAGATATACACTAAAACCTAAAATAGCCATAAAAATATTGTTCAAAGAATTGTAGCTAGTAAGCCAACAGAGGAGCTAAACTAGAATCACAAAAAGTAAGCAATTAGCACCCAAAATGGGGGGCAGAAAAAGAAGAAAAGGAGAACAAAGAAGAGATGGGACAAATAAATAAAATAGCAAGATGAATTAACCTAACCACGTCAATAATCACATCAGAAATAAATGGCCTTAATATGCAAATCAAAAGGCAGAGATTGCCAGATTGGATTAAAAACACACACAAACAGCTTTCAAGTAAAGAATGGGGCCTTGGCCAGTGTGGCTCCGTTGGTTTGAGCACAGCCTCTCGCTCTGAAAGATTTCAGGTTCATTCCCAGCTGGGGCACTTAGGAGAAGCAGCCAGCCAATGTTTCTCTCTGTATATACCTTCCCCCTTCCTCTATCTCTAAAATCAATAAACATATCCTTGAGTGAGGAATTTTCTTAAAAAAGCAAAGAGATGGGAAAAAATAGACCATTCCAACACTAAAACCTGGTATAAATGCTCCGTATAAGCATTGTATGTCTAGTGTTTTACATATGTCTCAACTGTGAAACTCTGCCAATGAATTCACATGACATTGGTTAGGAAGAGTAGGAAATGGTTCATTTGGGTTTGTTTTTATATACTGTACAAAATCATTGGTGAAGACAGGACGCACTGTCACTAATGTCCCTGAGCGGGATCGTACAACACACTCTTCACAAAATCCAGTGCCAGGAAAATGTCGGCATTCCGTACGAATTCATGAGGTTTCTCTAATCAGATAAGTGTAACATGAGCCAACCTTTTTCCTTATGTCTTGGCTAACAATCAGAAAGCTCAATTTAGTGCCAAAACCTAAAAATAATTCCATCCCGAGCACTTAGCATGATTCTCACTACCTCCTTCTAATTGGTTTTTGACCTCTCTTACAATTATTTTACTTGCATTATAATACTGGAAGCTACTTTAAATTCTTTTTAAGAGTTGTGTTTTATAACAGGAAGAATGTCAAGAATCAGACATGAATATTTGTTCCACCACTTATAATACATGTGAGTTAAATCGGAGCGGTTGCTATGAAGTTCCGTTTTGTACCATAAAGTGAGTAACAGTGGTCATTTCACCTCCCTCTCAGAAACATTAATAAAATGTGGAAGTTTACACATTTAAAAACACAGAATAGAGCTACGTCAGTAGTAAATGAAATTAAAGGATTATCAAAATTGGTGTGGCTATATTTTTAAAATCAAAATCTGATCTTAGGATATATTCATTTCCAGAATAATGAACTTTTTCCTCCAGTTATCAATACTAAATCTAGTAAAAGCTAAGTGGACCCACATAGACCTAGAGTCTGTTCTAAGAGAGGCAATAAGATAACGCACCAGAGTCAGATTTCAGAACTCAATACAGAACAGGTGCAAGGAAAACGGATCTCCTGTCTGGTGCGCATGGATGAAAGAAGGCTGACCCGCAGCCTCGGAAGTATTAAAGATGAACCTCCAAAGGCGTTGAATTCAGGGATGCACTTGCTACTCCTCTGATTGTCAATTAGCGCTCCTGCATAAGGGGAAGGAAAGGAACAAGGGTGCAGGTACATAAATTGCTCGGATATTTTATCAAACGCAGAATTGCCCTACAGCAAAGACACGCCATTACAGGCCCTGTGCTCAGAGCAGGGAGGATCCCCCTCTGGCCTCAGGCAGAGCCTCAGTATGCGGTTCACCTGTCTCTGCATTCTTGTAGTCAGAGACAGCTGCAGCCTCATGTGCGCAGGAGGGAGATACCTGCTATTACCTGTGTGGAGTAGCCAGTTAAGCCAGAAAACAGAATTCTCATGGTACATGGGTGGCTCGAAAAATATGGGCAATCAAGAGAAAAGAGGGAATTCTTTTAAAAAATGGGAAGCACAGTTAAAACATCGAGAGCTTAAATAGGTTCTAAAATAGACCAGTGGTTTTCATACTTTGGATGCATCAGTATCACCTGCAGAACTTAAAAAGGCAGTGCCAACCTTCACCTACCAGCTGTAGCAGCTCGTGTCTGATGTCTCTCTTTTTGAGAATCTTCAATGTTGGCATCATTAGGGACCAGGATTTTTAGCACGGTGAATGAAAATACAAATATGTGACTAAAGCAAAGATGTGATGTTAAGTAAAAATTATATAGTTTTACATTTGAATTCGAAGCGTCAAGGTGAAGTTATTATGCATTTTATTCTTAAGTAAACATAAGGAGCCTAGCTGGTGTGGCTCAATGGTTGAGTGTTGACCTAAGAACCAGGAGGTCACCTTTAGATTCCCAGTAGAGACTTGGCCAGGTTGGCGGCTCTATCCCCAACCTGGGGGTCATGAAGGAGGCAGCCAAGCAATGATTCTCTCTTATCATTAACTAGAGGCCAGGTGCACAAAAATTTGTGCACACAGTGTGGGACCCCTTGGGGGATGTCCACCTGCTGGTGTGCTTGGCCAGCCTGGGTGAGGGGCTGATGGCTGTTTGCAGGCTGGCCAAGCCCCCCAGTGGGAAACCTCACCCCATGGAGGTGTGGCCAACCTGTGTGAGGGGCTAAAGGTCATTTTCAGGCTGCCCACAGTCCCTTCAGGGTTCAGGTCCTTACTGGGATGCCTGGGCAGCCTGGGTTCAGGGCCGAGGGCTGCTTTCAGGCTGCCCACAGCTCCCATTGACCCAAGGTCTCAGCGAGGCAGGCTGGAATCAGGTTTCTGGGGGTTATTTATCTTCTATAATTGAAACTTTGTTACCTTGAGCAGAGGTCTAGGCAGGTTACGAAGCCTCCTGTTTGCTCTAGCTCCGTGGCTGCTGGCCTCCATCTTGGCTGGGTTAATTTGCATACAGCGCTGATTGGCTTGGGGGTGTGGCTTGCTTGGTGGATGTGGCTTATGTGTCTTGGAGTGGTGGTCAATTTGCGTATCACTCTTTTATTAAATTAGATGTTTCCATCTCTCTCTCCCTCTCCCTTCCTCTCTGAAATCAATAAAAAAAATGTTTAAAGAATCTAAATGTTATAGCAGACATTTATATATTTATTTTTAAAAAAGAAAATGTAACCATACATAGCTCTTATACACTTTTAAAAGATCTCAAAACAATGATTTACCCAAAAGCAGTAAGTATGCCCTAGTGACCAGATTATGGTTTTTAATTAACAGTTCCCACTAAAAGGAATAAGCTCCTACAAGAAATAGCTGGATCCAGGCATGAAAAAAGAAAATCCTTATAAAGTAAACCTGGGATATCTTTTCATTAACAGGAAAGAAGGATATTAACAAAGGTCTTAGGTCATGTTAAAAGGTCTCAGGAAACAACATAAAGAGGCTCCTACTGGCAAAATGTGGTAATGTGAGCAGTATTAGAATAACAGTAAAGGATTAAAGCGTAAGTATATTAAAGACTATAAGTTCAAAATAATAAACAAAAAACCCCATGATCACCTTTGAGGAATGCTAGAGAACCTAGTAGTTATTAAAAAATTAATAAGTAAAGGTAATCAGTCATTTATCTTGCCCTTCCTGTATTACTGAGCCTTAAGGTAAATGATGGAAGTTTCTCTTTATGAAGAAGGAATTCCATCTTGCAACCCCTACCAAAGGAGTGAATGTAAGCGGTAATCTTCCTCACGTTACTGACATCACACCATGCAAAAAGGTGCAGGCATTACCTGTCACCTCTGCAATGTCCTTGCCCTTCATACACGCATGCCCCCAAAACAGAAAATCAAACTAAACGAACATGTTAAATAACATCATGAGGCTATAAGTAGCAAAATCAGACTGTGGGAAACTATAAAACAGTCCCATTTCTTCAACAAATAAACTTCAAAAGAGAAATAAGAGGGATAGGGAGAAGCTATAGAGTTAAAAAGAGTTATCATATTTATCATCCAGTTGTAATAAATGGACTTTATTTACATCTTGAATTCAAAAGTTTGTGTAAAAGGTAATAATAACATGAGATAATTATATAATTTAAATACTAATCAGATATTGATACAAAGAAATTACTGTTAAATTAGGTATGAAAATAGCATTGGGTTATATTTTTAAAGAGGCCTATATTTTAGAGATAATATAATGAAATCTTTGTGGGTGAGATGATATAATGCCTACCATTTGATTAAAATGATCAGCTTAGGGGTCAGAGGCAGAAATTGATGCGATTATAGATAAAGTAACTCTGGCCATGAGTTAATAATTGTTGAAAATGAGTGATGGGAGCATGAGGATCCAATACATATTCCCTCTGCCTTTGTATATTTGACATTTTCTACAATAGGAAGTCTAAAAATGTCAAAAGCAAATAAAAAATACAAAACTATGGCATTAATGTTCAAATCTGTCTTGTCTTTGAGAAGGAGAGAAGAGTAGCAGTTCTGAGAGGACACGAGGGAAAATCCTGTGGTATTGGCAAAATTCTATTTCTTGAGATGAGTAATGGTTTTACAGGTGTTTATTTTGTGATAATTATTAAACTGTACATTTATATTTTGTGAGAACTTTTTGGTGTTATACTTCAACCAAAAAATAGTTCATAGTAGCATGCGGAGATCTACCTTGGTGTTGGGTGATATAAACGCAGGAAATGTATTCCATAAGAGGGAAGTATGAAGTATTTAAGATTTTGTAACATACAGGGTGGGGCAAAAGTAGGTTTACAGTTGTTCACATGGAAAATAACACAATAAATAATAAATAGTATAAGAATAAACTCTGTTTTGTGTACTCAAACTGTAAATCTGTTTTTGCCCCATCTGGTATAATACTTAGAGAATGTTTAAGAAATTATGGACCTTAATCAAAAGCAAAAAGACAAAGTGTCGTGAATGTTGTATTGTAGCCTTGAATCTTATGAAACTAATCATAAGACAGACCACAACAGAATCAGGACATAGTCAATGCAGGGAAGATACTAATAATAATAAAAGCAAAACACTTATGAAGTACTGTTACTTCATACCACATTGTTAGTTGAGTTGAAAGGTGGTTATAAATTCTGTTAACTATTCTTTCAAATAAGATATACTCAACTTTCACTCATAGTGTAAGTTCATTTTTGCCTATATACTAGCTAGTATACATTTATTTACTTGGTGTATTTTACAGTGCATCAATGCAATTACTGTACTGTACAAAGATAAAAGCACAGCAAATACATGTAATTTATTTTGAAAAAGCCAGAGTTGAGAGGCCATGTTTATAAATGGTCGCAAGCAAGATCTTTATTTAGTATGGAGTCAGGATAGTAAGGAGCTAGGAAAATTCCTTGGTAAGTGGAATGAGGGGAACTGAGACAAAATGATTAAACAAGACCAAACAATTCCAGCAATTTATAGCCAGCTGGTGAGTCACACAGTCTTACCTTCCTTAACCAAGGACACTCAGGAGCAAATGACTCACACATCTCGCCCCATTCAGTGCGGACCATCTTGGTCCTGGTCCCTCTTCGGTGACCAGAAGGACTCTGGTGCCTCTATACACTCATTTTGACTAATCAACATATTGAAGGACACACCTGGAAAACTAATGAATATTCTGAGATCTCTCCTAGGATTTCCAGTCACAAAAAAGATAAAAGACCCAGTGCAGACTCTCTCTAGAGCAAGCATGTCAAACTCAAAGGCTAACACAGGCCAAGTAAACAAGGCTTAAGTTATGTGGGCTGCAAAAAACAAAAGCTTCAGTTTTCATAGAAACGTAGTTTTATTTCGATAGAGACATGCTCAATACAAAGGGCTGAAATAAATACGCAATAGTTAACATAAAATAATAGAACATTTTGATAAAAATTCATTATTTTTTCTTGAAGATTAACTTACCAGACACTGAATAACTACACAAATAAGCTAACGCAAATAAACCTATTTTTTTTGTTCTCCGAAAGCAAAATATTTCCTGTTGTGCATACCAAACAAGGCAGTCTAAGACTAACGACATGGCCACTGGCTGCTGAAATATTCACTGCTGGTGTTAGTGGAGAAAACGGTTTCCCTATGCGTAAGGCGTGTTAGGGAAATGAACGCAACACAGTCATCAGTCATTAGCAAACACTGTAGTTCGTTATTAATAACTAGAGGCCTGATGCACGAAATTCGTGCAAGAGTAGGTCTTCCTTCCTCTGGCTCCCACCGGCTTCCCTCTGGCTCCCGGGACCAGAGCTTCCCTCACAGCCCAGCTTCGTCCAGAAGTTGGTCCAGTCTAATTAACATATTACGCTTTCATTATTATAGATTATTGTAGACTAGAGGCCTGCTGCATGAAGCAATTCCTGCAATAGGCCTTCCCTTCCCCTGGCTGCCGGCACCCAGGACCCAGGCCTTAGCTCCAGTCTTCGCTGCTCCCGCTCCTCCACTTTGCACCTACATATGCAAATTAGCCGCCATCTTTATTGGGTTAATTTGCATACTCTCCTGATTGGTGAGCGTAGCGAAGGGACGGTCAATTTACATGTTTGTCTATTATTAGGTAAGATTATGTATAACGAGATATTGTAAAAATTAAGTTACAAAATTTTTATTAAAATGTTTCTTACATACTGTTACATTGGCTGGGCTGCAAAAGTATTTGTGAGTTTGACGTGCTTGCTCTAGAGCAGCAGTGACCGCTGGTGGTCCGTGAGGTCTGTAAGGTTGGCAACCGCTGCTCTAGAGTATGTCTCTGCCTTTCCTAAGGAATGAACTTTTTAGTTTCTTTCTCCTAAACTCTAAGGGTCCCCAGGAGACTTGCAACCAGGGGAGCAACAGAAGCTCATCTTGGACTTCCCTCCAATACTGTCCAAGGTCCCCTTTTCTCTGACTCAGAAAAGCCCAGCGTGGCTCACTCCTGTCCCTGTGACTTGTACTTCCCAGTGAAGGTGCGCAGCCCAGTGTGGCTCACTTCTTCCCTACACAGCAGAGCACCGCTCGGCCCTCTCCTGCTGCTGCTTCTAACCTAAGCCTCCCTGGTTTCACTGCCCCAGCTTTAATACACATCCTCTCCCAACCTCCTGGACTCACGCTGTGAAGTGCTGCCGCCCAAAACCAAGAACCACTCCCTAAGGCTCCCCCCAGGCCACTGCCCTTCTGGTCAGCAAAAATCTTCCCTCACCTACAAGCTGAGTGGCAGTGAGCAAGTTCTTAATCTTTTTGTGCCTTATTTTCCATGTTTGTAGGGGGAGTAATATTACTACCACTTCTGATTACTATAAAGAGCAAATGAGAACTCTTAGCTCAGTGCCTGATATACAGCAGCTGCTCAGTAAATGTTAATTACTGTATATTTGTTACTATTATAATTTTAAAAGGATATTCCTCTTTAATATCCCATTCAGTACTTTCAAAATATTCCTCCAAAAGGAATTTAAAATTCCAAAATAGAGATTTCCTGCACAGGTTCTTGAGGGGGAGAGAAGAGGGGAGGTATTTCAAATAAGAAGGAGAAAACATAAAAAATAAAGAGGCTATAGCATGGCATAGAGAAGTGGAGGCTAAAAATTTAAAGCACAATATCAGAAAAGATGAAATCAAAACAGAACTGCTGAAATGGTTTCAAGCTGAAAAATAAAACTGCTCTTAGACCGAAAAGTTTACAAACCAAGGCAGATAGCAATTATCCAGCAGCCATAAACACTGCTGAGAGGATCAAGCCATGGACACTAAATCCCGACGGGAACAGCCACCAGAACCAGAGACCATGCAAAGCCCATTAGCTCTTCTCCGAAGCAGGTACCACCTACCTGAATAGGTAGAAATAGGCCAATTTGGGGGACCCCACCAGGTAATTAATTCATAAGGATGCTGGTGGCCCTGGTCTCTCTCCGAGGCACCACAGCTTCAGAGCCCACAGGACTCGGAATATGTGGTGTATTTTGACAATAGCGTGTTTTATAAGTCATCTGTCATCAGCAAACTTCCGACAAGGTTAATGAAAGTTCTGTCACTTTAATGTCTAGCTGGCTTTAAATTACAAATGTCATGCGCCGTGACTGAAGAAAGGGCACGGCAATAATGCCATAAACCACCGTCTCCAGGGACACACAGGTAATTGCACAGCTCATTAAAAAACTGTTTTAATTATTAATTGACCATGTCAGAGTTGTCCTTTGAAGTCCATTTTAATTTTTTTCCTTGCAAGCATTATGATTCCAAGCTGACCTACAGAACTCTGTGTACCATCTTAAAACTGCTGGCGGTCCTTGTGCAAAAGCTCCTGTATTTGGAATTATGTTCAAGCCATTTGCACATGATCTGTTTGGTGAGGGTAAGGAAACAGAAGAACATTTTCATAGAGATTTAACGAGTTCCAATCACCTTATAGGGAGAGAGAGACCACAAAACAAAGAAGACACGAACAAGTAAGAACGCCAGGAGTTAGAGCAAGCACTTACCTTCTGCTAAGTTTTCTTCCATGATGATGCAAAGCAAGGACTAAAATTTTTGGTAGGAAGTCTGCTTAGGACCTAGCTGATCTTATAAAGGGGCCAGCTAGTTAAATTTCTGGTTCAGTAAATCATTCTGGAAGTAAGCTGGTTATAATCGCCAAATTATCATTCATAATCGGCAACAGTAACTCATATGTCTAAAACTAACATTAAGTCCCACTATTTAAGAGAGAAACGAGTACGCTCACATTTTATTTTCAGGTATCTCATAGAAAGACAGGATGTGTCTACTCTGCAAAAGATGCCAAGAGCAAGCTTAAATGACTAATTCTACGTTTGTAAAGAGGCAAGCTGCCATAAGGTCAGATGGCAGAGTTCTCACTGATTTATCAGCAAACTGAACTTTTACTATAAGAAAAAAGAAGTTCTCAAAATATGGATTTCATAAATTAATCCTTTCCTTCTCGAGAACCATTTTAAAAAAACGCCAACCTTAAGTTTAAATGATTCATTGTCTCATAAAAATTTGAGGTGAAGAACCCGCTTGCAACACAACCTAAACGCTGCTGACACGAGTGCCAGTGCGGGTGCAGCGACGAAGCCCGCTCCACACCCCCAACACGTCCCCGATGGCCACTGCGGCCACCGGGTGTGCAGGCCAGCGACTTCCCACTCAGACCGGCCACCAGCCCATGGACTCCGCTGTCGGTGACGGCCACGCGGGGAGGGTGACACCAGGAAATGGACACGATCGCCTCCGGGGTGACGATGACACAGCCGGTCCCACGGCACGGTCGGTGCCTCTGGAATTAAAGGGCAGCTACCAGCGGGCAGCAGCGCGGCTCTCGGCATGGATGACAAGCGAGCAGCACGGAGCAAGCCTCCTCAGACGGGGAAGTGAGTAAATACACAAACTGCAAACATTACATTAAAGTGCAGTAAGACACACCCGTCGCCCAGAGTCGGCAAACGGGCGCAGACAGGAAGCCCGTGAACCGGCAATCATCTTCACATTTTTAAATGGTTGAAAAGAATCTTTAAGAATATTCTATCACAATTCATGAAAATGTTACAAAATTCACATTCAGGGAGCATGAAGTTTTACTGAAGCATGAAGTTTTACGCAGCGGAGGCCTCACCTGCTTACTGCCCTGCCCGCCCGGACAAGTGTGCGACTGCGAATGAATGGGAGCCAGCCCTGATGGCTCCTAAGCCGGTCAGCCCATCTCCATCCCTCTGAGCAAGCTGTACCTGATAATTTAAAGACTCCCCCCAAAGAGGAGATATCGCAATAAATGCTTCACATCGCTAGCTGGAGGGTGCTGCATGAGTTTCCAAACTGATGATGAAGTTCTGCCTGGTGTATACATGTAGGCACAGCAGGATGTACACCACCCTCAGGCGCTGCGAGGGCCCCGCCAGTCCCTGCAGCCAGGCCTTGGGTTCAGCCGCAGGAAGGCAGGCTGGATCCCGTTAGGGTTGTTAACCTCATCTGGCCTTGTCAATCTACTGAAATTAGGATAATAAAACTGAAGATGTGTAATACTGAAGACATTTAAAAAGAAAGCTCATTTTCCCCCAATTAAAGTATCCACATACTGACAATAAACGTATTACGCCTCCCCACAGAAAGGTTAGGGTGAAGGAAACAGCACACTAAGGAGAAATTCAGTTCAGCATGGGGACTGCGGAGTTACATTTTAGACCAAAAATAGCCTGATTTTCTGGATGCCAGCATCGCACATCACTGAGAAAAGACAACAGGCAACACACAGAGGCTCAAACGTTCCGTGACCAGGTGCTGCTCTGGGCTCTTGGCTTCAGAGAAGCTGAAGTTCCTGACAGTGGGGAGGGAAGGGCGGACCGGGGTTCTGGAAACGAGCAGCACCCTGTGTGGGCACGTGACACTGTGTCCTAATTGAGTCATAAGGGAACTGCGTGGTCACTCCCTCTGACAACTTTACCACGAGACTAAAAATAAAACTCTAGCTCATTTCAATTTCCAGATTTTATGAGTTTATCGACATAGACGCACAGAAAATAAACTCCACACTGAAACTGTATCAATCATCTTGGTATACTATAAAATACAGTACCTTTAATAATATTTGTTTTAGGCTCCAAGTAATTTTAAGAGGGAATAAGACAGCAGCTTCTTCACCCGTACAGTATAGACTATATAATAAAAGCAACAGATGTAGGCCAACTCAACAACCCGTTTGCCATCAGCTGTGAAGATGCACTAGTCCCAGCCTCATAAGACACGGACTCGGACTCAGTAGCTCCCTCCCATTCAAAAGCAGAGCAGCCAGACTCTGCGCAGGCAGGCAGTTCTGCTATTTCCCCACTTGCCATAATTTAGAAGACAAAGTGAATATGGTTTATAAGTCAGACAGCAAACCAAGAAAAGTACAATCTGGGAGGGGAAAAAAAGCATAAAATGCTTGGTGAGTACCTGAAGTTCCACAAAACTGCTTTTACACTAGCTCTGATGTCAAGCACAAGCTAATTCACACCCCCCACATGCCAGTCCTGATGATTCTCTTAAAGGCGCTACTGTGTGCTATCTTCAAAATATTAAACCATCCGTCAGTGTAAGTGGCCCCATTAAACAATCCCTGGGTATGCCATCCAGCTGCAAGAAAATGAAACCCTAATGATGATCTGAAATGGTAACCAAATGATTTAAGGGAAAGTTTTAAATGTTTTCTGAATTTATCGAAAGGCAAATAGTAATTTTAAAACTTGTTTTCTATTTTCTACTACCAAAATAAATGAAATAAACAAGCATTAGGCGATCTTGTAACTTGTAAGTCCTAGGAAATTAGTCTTGAAGGACGATGGTTGCGTAAGCTCTCTTTGGTTTGTTAGTAAGTTAGAGAGGACATGAGACTCTAATTGGAGTAATCAAGCACATGCTAGCTGATCACACATGCATGCTGATCAGGGGCCTCGAGCACTCATTTGGGATAAGGGTAGTGAATTAGACGGGATCATCTCCAAACTTATCTCACAGTATAGCACAATTTGGACCCCATACAATAAAAACAAGAAGGGAGACTAGCGTTCACCTAAAAACGAGTTTAATGTTTGTTTTAAGCTAATTAGCAATACCTGCGACAAGAGGCTACTCCTCTCGGAAGGCTGGGAGGCTCCCGGGGACACAAGCCCTAAAAGGAAGGTGATGGTCATGCAAAACGCAACTCGCAAGGGAAACCACAGAGTACATGCCATTCAGAGGATGCTCTTTCAACCCCAGAGGTAACGGTGGGAAGCACACGTTGGTACAAACGCACAGGTTAATTCATTAATTACTGGGAGTCGGTGACAGGGAGCAAAAGCACACTAACTCTGCAGTCGGATGGGCCTGGCTCGCACCGCGGTTCTGATTTTTACTAAGCTATTTGACCTTGGGAATGTCACTTAACTTTTTTGAGCCTCGGTTTTCTTATTTGCAAAATGGGGACACCTTCTTCTTAGATTGTTAAAAGAATTAAATGAGAAAATGCACATATGTAAACTCTTGAAAAGAGTACTTGGCAAACTAAGTGCATAAATGGATTCCCTGCAAGGAAGGCAATGCAGGGAGAGTTTCCCAGGTGTGACACGTGAAATCATTCTCAGTGATATAGAAATAAAATGTTCAAAGTCTTATTGTTTAAGATTTAATTTAAACACATAGTAAAAGAAAACACAGCCTAACAAACTTATAACTTCACAGCAAATACCGATTTGGATGAGCCTGGGTAACAAAATAAAATCAACTTAAACGGAAAGTATAACTAATAATATTGGCAACATAAAGACGTGGCAAAAAAAAACATAGAAGAAAGATACACTATGTTGTAGGAATATAAATACACAAGAAGGGGTTTCTGTCCTCAAAAAGCTTACAATCACCCTAGCCAATATGGCTCAGTGGATAGAGCACCGGCCTGCCGAACTGAAGTGTCCCAGGTTTAATGGCGGTCAAGGGCACATGCCCAGATTGTGGGCTCAATTCCCAGTAGGGGGCATGCAGGAGGCAGCTTCTCTCTCTCTCCATTCCTCTCTGAAGTCAATAAAAAATATTTTTTAAAAAGCTTACAATCTAAAGGCTGAGTGGATCATAAGTGAACAAATGGAGAATCCTCCCATTTCAAGTTGAGCCACATTAAAAGGATGGTGTTAAAAGTCCCTCTCTCCTTGGCTGCGTCAACATGTACCACACACAAAAGCTCTTTAAGAATAAATGAGTTTAATTATCGCGCTGAGCTGTAATGTAAGCTGATTCGGAAGGCCTCGCCTAGTAGAAACATGGTAGGGATTTATGTGTTATGTCTTCTCTCTGAATTATGCAGGAAATCATTCTCTTCTCACTTTTATTTTCTTTATAGGAAACTAACAAAACAAAGGTTTCTGCTAGTTTAACAGCCCAATCACTCAAGACACTCGCAGCAAAACAAGGAGCAACCTACTGAAAGCTATGGAGTCCAGGCACACGGAAAGGGTGCTGGGTGCACCGAGTGTCATCCTGGGGGGAACCATGTAAGGGCTAGGAATAAGCTGAAGATGCATTTGAAAACAGAGTAAAATAAACTAAGTGTCCTTTTCAAGGGAAAACAGCAGCAAAATAAGGGAAAGGAAGAGGCTTTCCACGATGCCCAGGGAAAACCACCAGCTCCTCAAAAGCTCTCAGAACAGGCAGGCCCTCTGGAAGCTCTTACACATCTTACAACAAAACAAACAAACGTCCTATTATCAGCTCATAATTCATGCAACATACGAACATCTGCTTCTTTAACCTCTCCTGAAGTTGTCTTACTGCATAATTCTTCGATAACATGTTAATAGTAAACCATCATCAGGTCAAAAGTTATCTATACATAGTATTCATTTAAACATATTTTAGTAAAGAGCTACAGGCAACTGAAAGGGACGCAACGCCCAGGGAGCATACAGTTCATAGCAGAGATGTACAAAAGGGGAAAGAAATACATAAAACTGAGCAAGAAAAAAAGACAGCTAGTGACACTCTCGGAGATACAAGACATGTTTCTATAGTTTGGATCATAGGAGATGAGAATAAGGTAATGGCTAATTAGGACCCTGTATTAGCTAACAGACAGGAAGAATGAAGCTTCACCACATCACAGAACCACTCTTCATACTGACATTCACTCCAACTATTGCTAGAGCATCGATTTTCTTATAAGCTTTAGATTCAGCTGCCCCTGACCCAGGCAGAGCAGTGCCCACCTGTGTCACTGGCTGAATTCAGCTGTAGAAAAGTGAACAGAGGCGGTAGAATTAATAAATTCTCATTTTTCTTCATAACTTGCTTTTAAGAAATATGCAGTGCAAAAAAAATCTGTAAGGATAGGTTTGGGATGGAATAGAGCTTCTAATAGTTTCTTAGATAGGAATTTTTGAAATATATCAAATAAAATCTTCAGTTTTCTTTAAAAGTAGTATTTTAGTCCAAACAGCTGGTCTTTACCCTGGTTCTTTTGCTTTTTGTTTTAGTCAATCACCCTTAATTACCTTTCACACCAAAGCCAACAGTAAGGAACTAAAAACAAGTCAGAAGCTAGTGCCCCCTAAGGACCCCATAAAAGTTCCTAAAAAAACAGGGGGGAGGAGGGAGATGCAGATCTTCGTCTGTGCAGAAACACAGACCCCGGGGTCACCACCACTAACTCAGAGGCCAGGCTGAGGAAAGCTGCCATCGGGATGGCTAGTCCACCTTGACTTTTGAATGTCAAAAATAATACCCACAGAATTGACTAAGCAGTCTACAAGGCACTGCCTTTAAAAATTTTAACTTTATGGCCATTAAATATTGAACAGATAATTGGATGTATCCCCTTCGGTGCTTTATGGATGTACGGAGCACCTACCTACTCCTGTTTTATTCAAATTAGTGGTGCTCTGTGAAGTGACTGCTTTGAGCACACACTGCAGCCCACTCATTGAAAGGATGCTGCGTCTTCTGCTTACCAACTCCTGTTCTCCATTTGCAACGAGAGGGCAAAGGCCACACTCAAACCCACGCCCACAGTTAAAGGCAAATCTATTGAGCATCATCCTGAAACCTAGAACTTTCTTCCCTAAACCCAAGTACACTGTGTGGACTCTTATGGAAAACCGTAACACACACCCCATTACTTCTGTTTTTAATGAAAACATTTACAAATGCTTCTTTGCAAGGAGGTAGCTCGCTGCTACCTTTTAAAATCAAGTCTGGAGATCACAGGGATGCCAGTATCTCGCTAGGGCAGAGATTTTTCAACTGGTGGCCACAAGAATTCTCAAAACATGCAATACTTGACTATTTAGTTGGGGGCACTGACCTCTTTTCCCTTAGATTGCCAAATAAAATAATAACAGCTAACACAACAATAGCACTCCAATGTGACTGAGTCAAGATTATACCTATTTTTGGTCAGATTGGCAAAAAATATATATTTTGGTGTGTTGCAGGAGTTTAGTGATTAGTCTATGAGTGCCAGGGGATGAAAAAGGTTGAAGATCTCTGCTCCAGAGGATTAGCCAAATGAAACCTTGGATTGTGTACAGACAGAAGAATGTACCCTCAGGCAGGCTGTGCGATAAGGTATTTCTATCAAGCAACACCCACAAACGGACAATCTGAATACTACTCTGGTGGAGGTGTGCGTGGGAAGGGGTTAATAGAAATAATGTTTTCATCTTAAACAATATAAATCCGCAACTGGCATCCCATTGGCCCGTGACCGCCCCTTCCCCAATCCTTGTTCAAGTCATTTGCTAGTGTAATTGAAACTTTCTTTGAGTCTTTAGATTTCATTTTATGTTCTGGGGACAATGCAGCTAAAAGACATTCGCCATCCATCTTTCTTAACATTCCTAATCTAAATACACGACTTAAATCCAAGACTGTGCTTTTGACGGATCACCGGCCTTCCCATACAGTAGAGCTTAAAGAGAGCCCATTATTTCCATCAGAGCCCTTACAGAAAACATACATTCATACGAATTTCAGATTCTACCAGCTAACTGAACAGCATATATTCATTTTTTTAAACTATGCTTTTAAAAGAACAGATAAGTTTTCGATTATAGAATTCAAAAGAACAAGATATAAACAAGGGATAAAACCCATGTGGAATAAAAGACCCAACAACATGACATGTTAAAAAATATATAAAATTGTTGAAATAGATTTGCTGCTCCTGAGTAAAATGCCATCGATACTCCAGAGCATTTCCTACATCTGAGTACATTTAATACCGGTCTCTATGTATTAACTTCTCTTCTAGCAAAACGGGCTTCATGTACAAAAATGCCTCCACCTGGCATCCGTGCCACTAATCCAATTCTAGTAGGAGAAATACTGACAAGCATCTCAATGTTTTGTGCATTCAAAATAACGGCTTTTAAGTCTCGTAAAATGGACCCCTATGAGGTCTATCTAATATAAAGCCACGTTAACTGCTTAGAGCTAGAGAACTCTGATGGACTGAAGGAATACCCCACCCCCGTTAGGCATATGTCAGACTAGAGGCTAACATAATCAAGAGTTCACCATCTGTTCATCAGAAAATCCTTCCCAAACACAAGGAGCTCAAGCCCTCACTTCACATGCAAACAGGCTCTCAGAACAGCCATTGGGCCGCATAAGGCGGACTGCACTCCTATCCATTTCAACCCCTTTCAGTGAAGGACATCAGAACCACACGGCATCAACAATGCAGGCAAAGCTGACTCCAGACACAAGTGCTAAGGTGTCTTTACTGCACAAGCTACTTTCATTTCTTCTGTGCCCTGGAATTTTCCCATTTCAGAACAGAATAAAACTGAACACATTAAGATCTAAAGATTGCACGGCTTACCTCCAACAAACTACCTGCTGGGATGAAAGGAGCAACTGCAAAGTCCCCAGTGCCCTTCATTCCACACGCCAAGGTCTGTCCCGCAACACCATTCCCCCTGAAGCTACCCGGCAGTTCTTTAAGTCCTTCAGGATTAACTGTTGTGAGCCTGCCACTCCACAAATCCCAAATTTAACTTTGAATAAGAAGAGAATTTAAGAATATCTCATGGGCAAAGTCCACAAATTCTAAATATTAAATTAAGTAAGCCTATAAACTGGGTCAGTCACAATTACCCAACATGTGAAGTACACACTTATCTCCCATTTGGAATGGGAGAAGACATCAGCCTTTTATATTCAACTAGGGGCCTGGTGCAACTAGGGGGGTCCTCAGCCCAGCCTGCCCACTCTCACATACTGGGAGCCCTCAGGGGGTGTCCTACTGACATCTCAGACCTGCTCCCTGCTCCCCTTGGGGAGTGGGCCTAAGCCACAGTCTGGCCTCCCTTTGTGGGAGGCAACCAGGCTAATCAGTGGAAGGCACCAGCACCATCATCCCACTGCTGCAGCCACTGCCAGTTACCGCAGCCACCAATGTATTTGGATCAACAGGGACTCCAGTCCCTTCACCATGAAAAAATGTCAACTTTCTTTAGGCATTTTCAAGATGTATCTTTCATAAGATATGACATTTCTTTCTTTCTTTTTTTCTTCCTTCCTTCCTTTCCTTTCCTTTCGTTTTCTTTCCTTTCCTTTCTTTTCCCCTCCCTCCCTCCCTCCCTCCGTCCCTTCCTTCTCACCTGAGGATACGTTTCCATTGATTTTTAGAGAATGTGGAAGAAAAGGGAAAAACAGAGAGAAACATCAAAGTGAGAGCAACACTTTGATTGGTTGCCTCCTGCATATGCCCTGACCTGGACCCTGGCCAAGGAGGAGCCTGCAACCTAGGTACATGCCCTTGGTCAGAATTGAACCCAGACCCTGCAGTCAGCAGGCTGAGGCATTATGCACTGAGCCAAACCGCCTAGGGCAGGATATGGCATTTCTTAGCCCTCCAGCAGTGGACCTTCATTTTTTTTCTCCAGGACTGTGGTGGAAAAACCCTAGATCACCTTTGGGGATTCTTATTACCTAAGTTACTAAGAATATTACCAGTGGCATACAGGGAGCTTAGCCAATGAGTGGTAAGAAAAGGTGTTTCCTCTGTAGTTCACTCTGATCACGGGCTCCACCCCTGTCCAGGCCTGTAACCTCTGGCTGAGGCTGCAGGCCTGGGAAGAAGACCCAAAGTCCCTCCAATCGCCAGCTTCACAGAGCCCAGGCCTCTGCGATCACCAGCTCTGATCCTGCCCCCCTGTCATCGCCGGATCTGCCCTTGCCCCACTGGCAGCCTCTGGTGAAGGCTACAGGCCTGGGCAGAAGACTCCCAGGCCCCTGCATTGTCGGCTCCACCTGTGCACAGACCCCTGCCCCTCCGATCGCTGGCTCTGTGGAGCCCAAGCCCCTGTAATCTCCAACCTTGCCCCGGCCCAGGCCTGAGGCCTCCAACCCAGGCCTTATGCCTGGATAGGGCACCCTCATACCCCTCCGATCACCGAATCTGCCCTCCCCCTCTGATCACTGGCTCCACCCTTGCCCATGCCTGAGGCCTCTGGCAAAGGCCTCTGGCCTGGACAGGGGACCCCCAGCCCCCTCTGATTGCCTGTTCTGCCCCTCGGACCCCCCACCTCCCCCCGCCACCTGCCTGGCTAACACGCCTGACCCCTTCAGTGACGGGGCTGAGTCGGACTGGGTGCCACCATCTTGTGGCTATGGGGTCGGTCATCTTTGTGACTGAGTGATGCCTAATTTGAATAGTACTCTTTTATTAAACAGGATGTGTTTTATGCAATCTGACATCAAAAAAAGACATTGAATCTGGAGAGCAACTCTTGAAAAATGAACACTTGATATGTCCACCACTCAAAGATGTTTCAAAGTTCAACTAGAAGAGTGGAAACTAGTAACATTTATGACTGGTAAACTTATAAAGAAGTCAGAAAAACAAAAAAGCCGAACAGGTAGTCAGACAGTGGACGGAATCAGGAAGAACCGCCATTAATATATGCAGACTAAGGGGCCAACAAAGGGCATGTCATGAAGTACCTGGCACGTGCCCGATCTGTGAATCAAATGTTTATTTCCTTTTCTTTTTTCATTTAAATCATTTTTTTTTAAATTTTCAGTCACAGTTTACATACAATAGTATAGTGTCAGGTGTATATCCCAGTGATTAGACACTGTGTAACTTGCTAAGTGATCATCCCAATAAATCTCACACCCGTCTGACACCATACAAAGCTATTAGAATACTAGAAGCCCAGTGTGTGAAATCACGCAGCCCCGCCCACCCGCACTGGTCTTTGGTTGTTATGGCGTTAGGGCCACTGGATTTTTATAATGTAGATTACTATATTCCCATGCTGTACTTTACACCCCATGACTATTCTGTGAC
Organism: Murina feae; assembly: GCA_004026665.1. Classification (NCBI taxonomy): domain Eukaryota; kingdom Metazoa; phylum Chordata; class Mammalia; order Chiroptera; family Vespertilionidae; genus Murina; species Murina feae. The sequence goes on along the minus strand of PVJC01005801.1, from coordinate 22,513 downwards.
AACCAATTTGTATTTTCTAATCCCTTCACCTTTTTCACCACCACCCCCCGAACACCTTCCTTCTGGCAACTATCAAACGGTCTCTGTAACCAAGAGTCTGTTTCTGTTCAGCTTGTTTATTTTTATTTTTAGACAATATTGTTGATAGATATGTATTTATTACTATCATATTTTTAATCTTTCTTCTTCTTAAAGAAGAACCATTAACATTTCATGTGATACTGAATTGGTGGTGATGAACTCCTTCAGCTTTTCTTGTCTGGGAAGCTCTTTACTTGTCCTTCTATTCTAAGTGAGAGCCTTGCTTGCTAAAAGTAAATCCTTACTGGTTGTAGGTCCTTGCTTTTCATCACACTGGATATTTCTTGCCACTCCCTTCTGGCCTGCTAAGTTTCTGTCGAAAAATCAGCTGACAGTCTTCTGGGAGCTTTCTTGCATGTAACTAACTGCTATTCTCTTGCTGCTTTTAAGATTCTCTTTGCCTTCAACCTTTTATATTTTAATTATGATTTGTCTTGGTGTGAGCCTCTTTGGGTTCATCATCTTTGGGACTCTCAGTGCTTCCTGAACCTGTATATCTATTTCCTTCACCAGGTTAGGGAAGTTTTGTCATTATTGTTTCAAATAAGTTTATAATTTCTTTTTCTCTCTCTTTCTTCTAGCACCCTCATGATGTAAATGTTGGTACACTTGAAGTTGTCCCAGAGGCTCGTTACACTATCTTCATTTTGGGGGGGAGATTCTTTTTTCTTTTTGCTGTTCTTTTTTTTTTTTTTTTTTTTTTTTTTTTTTTTTTTTTTTTTTTTTTTTTTTTTTTTTTTTTTTTTTTTTTTTTGCTTCCTTATATTCCATATTGCTGATTTGATTCTTGGCTTCATCTACTCTATTGTTTTTTTTTAAATACATACTTTCACTGATTTGAGAGAGAAAGGGACAGGGAGAGACAGACAGAAATATCAATGATGACAGAGAATCATTGATCAGCTGCCTCCAAACAACCCCCCACTGGGGATCGAGCCCACAACTTTGGCATGTGCCCTTGATGGGGACTGAACCCAGGACCCTCCAGTCCACAGGCCGACTCTCTATCCACTGAGCCAAACCAGCTAGGGCTACTCTACTGTTGACGGCTTGTTAAGTTACTCTTGATTTCGTTTGCTGTATTCTCCATTTCTGACTGGTCCTTTTTTATGGTTTCCGTGTCCTTTTTATGCTACTGAAGCTCTCGCTATTCACCGAGCATTCTTATGACCAGTGTTTTGAACTCTGCATCCAGTAGATTGCTTGTCTCCATTTGTTTAGTTCTTTTTCTGTATTTTGTTCTGTCTTTCATTTGGGACATGTTTATCTCCTCATTTTGGCAGCCTTCCTGTGTTTGCTTCTATGTATTAGGTAGAGCTGTTACATCTCCTGGGCTTGGTAAAGTGGCCTTAGGTAGTGTTCTGCAGGGTCCAGTGGTGCAGTCTCCCCAATTACCCAAGCTGGGCACTCATGTGGACTGTACCCCACCCATGTGGACTGTACACCCTCCTGTTGTAGTTGAGCCTTGAATGCTGTTGACAGGTCAATGGGAGGGATTTATCTCCATGCCAAACAGCTGCAAGAACTGGCTGTGACCATCGACCACCATTGAGGATCAGCCGTGCCGGGGCCGAACCCACAGAGCAGGACTTACTTCAGCAGGGCTCTGATGCCCACTGCATACACCCCTTGAGTGTGTCACTTGAGGAAGTGATTGGGTGGTGCTTCGACATGGTCTGAAGCTGTCCATTGGGTGTGCTGGCTCTGGGGCCTTCTGGGAGATGCATGCCAAGGTCAGCCATTGCCTCTGTTCTGCCAGGGGCCATCTGGCGTGAGATACAAAGCAATCTACATATGGCTGCTACTTGTGCTGGGCTTGGGACCATGTACAAGAGGTACAGGGCATGCCAACACCAGATGCTGCTTGTATGAGAGGTTTTAGGAAACTCTGAAGCATGAGCCAAGACCAGGCATTCATATGGAAAAGCCAGTAGAAATAGTTTAGGTGAGCCTGCAAATGGGGTGAGATGGGGTCTCAGGGAATCACCAGAGGAGGGTGAACAGTGTGAGCCAGGTTGGTGGAGACTCAGATATATATAGCTGGATAGGGACCTGGGGTACGGGAGAGTTTCAGAAAAGGAACAATGGCCTCTGCCAGCATTTTTGTGTGATGGAAACCTGCCCCCAGCTCTCTCCCCATTACAGATAATTCAGTACCCTCCTTACGTCCCTGGTGCCTTTCAAGCAGCTGCCCCAGCACAGAAGCTCAGAGGGAGGGAGTCCCTCATCAAGTAAGTCCATGTATGGGCCCTTTAAGAGGAACTGCCTGGTACTCCAACAGCCCACAGTCTCACTCAGCCACAATCTGGTTTTCATAACCAGAAGTTAACAGGTACTTCTCTTCCCAGCTCTGGACCCTGGGCTAGGACTTAGAACACTTCACTCCTCAGGGGGACTTCTGCAGCTGAGGTAACCTTCCCCATTTTTAACCACACATGTGGATGTGGGACTTGCCCCTTTTGCATCTCCACCCTCTATCAGTCTTAATGTGGTTTCTTTCATTCCCTAGTTGTAGGACTTCCATTCAGGTGGTTCTAAATGATAGTTGTTCTATAGTAATTATGATGTGGTTGTGGGAGAATGTGAGTACTGCTTTTTACCTACACCACCATCTTCACTGAAGTCCTCAGTTTCTTATTTTCTACTATACAAAAACTTGGGCTATCTGCAAGAATAAAGAATGGCTTTTGCTCCCTTTGAATTACTGAGAACTATGCTTAATTAGAAAAACATTAGAATAAAATAAGGAATGATTTTAAACTTTAAGAGAATGAATCGTATTTCCTTTAAATAAGTGATGATGTCTCACTATGCCTTTACACAGAGTTTGGAGTTTGGGAAGCATGTTAGTGCTTTACTATCTAAAATGGTAATGTTCAATATGTAATATTCAAACATCAATATTAAATGAGCATTGGTGGGAAAAAGAAAAACCTAAAATTGAAAGAACACTGAAGCAGATGATTGCCATGTACTTCAAATCAGTAACATAACTACTATGAAGGCAGAGGGGGGAAAAAAGAATAATACAAATGTAATCTCAAAACTTTATTACATACTCTATGCAAAAAGGCATAGAGGGGACCCAGCAAATATGTCCTGAGGTGATTTTTAGGTTTGTTTTCTCTCATAGTATATATAGGTGAAGCAATTCTGAAACTATTTTTAGATATACTTCAGAACCAAGTAAATAGTGACCGTGTTAGGAACCACGGTTTTCACTGTGAAAGGAGACTCAGATATAGAAGGGACATAAGCATCACCTGTGGAAATGGTTTGAACTTGGAAGTACTAGTCTGAACTCATAATTTCAAAAGTATGGACATGTGCATGTGCAAACAGGTGCATATTATTTTTCCTACCTCTGACTCCTGAAAAGGCCCAAAAGTGCATCAACTCCATTAGTAAGTAGCACACCTAGCACCCCAATATTGGTTTCTAAGATCAATACTGATCTCCTCTAAAGGAGACCAGAGATCCTCCAGAAATGGTTGTTTATGGGGCTATAGCAGAGAAGATATAAAATAAGCCTACAATAGCTTGTATCAGAAAGGAAGTTAAAACTCAAAAAGTCGCCCTGGCTGGTTTGGCTCAGGGGATAGAGCATCGACCTGCAGACTGAAAGGTCCCCGGTTCGATTCTGGTCAAGGGCATATGCCTGGATTGTGGGCTCGACACTGAGTAGGGAGCATCCAGGAGGCAGCCGATCAATGGCTCTTTCTCACCATTAATGTTTCTATCTCTTTTTCCCGCTCCCTTCCTCTCAAAAATCAATAAAATATTTAAAAAAATGTTACATTAAAAAAAAAAAGTCATGGGAGCATGCCAAAGAACGCGGGAGATAACCCAAGGGGCTCCCCAACTGATTAGATCTGAGAGGATTTGAGTATAAAATATTTAAGAAAAAAGTATTGCATAATAAACCATAAAAAGGGGGAGTTTATGAGTCAATATAAGTGATAGGTGGGTGGATGGATGAATGGAGGGATGGAGAAAAGGTTGTTTAAAGGAGAATGCTGACTGCTGACCGGTCAATGCTGATGCCATAGTTATAAATTCATTGAAGGAAAGACTGTTTCAAGCAAGAATTATCAATAGAAGTTAAACTAAAGGAGAAATTTTTAAAGAAAACCAGGTATTTGCTTGATCTTAAAATGTATTCCACAAATTGCTTATCAGAAAAAATACAGTAACTATGTAATGGAAAAATCAGACAACACCTCAACCAGATAATCAAATTAATATCAGAAATGAAGAGGACATGGGGTACCTCTGGATGTAATACATATAAGGGCATGTCACCTAAGCATTTTTCCAGCTGGAAATGCACTGCCTTCATCTTATCATGAGGAAACATCAGATGAACCCAGCTGAGGGCCTCTTTATTTAAAAAACAACAAAAAACAAACAAACAAAAAAACCCAGCTGGTGTGGGTCAGTGGTTGAGCACCAACCTATGAACCAGGTGATCACAGTTCAATTCCTGGTCAGGCTGTGGGCTGAGCCTCCACTAGGAGGCATCCAACTGATTAAGTTCCAGAATTTAATAATCACACCATAGTAACGTAAGAAATGTTATTCTTTGGAAATACACTTTGAAGTATTTGGAGGCAAAGGGACATGATGTATGCAACTCACTCGCAAATGGGTCAGAAAAAGAGTATATAAAGATGAGGGAAGGAATGTTCACACACAAAAATGATAAAGCATATGGAGCAAAAGTTAGTAAAAGTGAACCTACATAATGGGAACAGGGGTGTTCTTTGTACTATTCCTACAACTTTCCAGTAAGTTTGAAACTATTTCCAAAAATTTTTAAAGAAAAATAGACCAATCACCCCACCCTTTACCATACAACCCAGTGAATTTAAAATGACATATGGCAGTATTTCTAATTTCATAATCTTATTTGTATTAATATCACCTAAATGCAGAAAAAAATATGGAGGAAGGTATTTGCCATCTAATCTAATAAAAGCGTAATATTGAAAGTGAACGTTTCTTCGGGACACCTAAGCCACGCCCATCAGCCAATCAGAGTGACTGTATCCAAATTAACCCAGCCAAGATGGAGGCCGGCAGTCACAGAGCTGAGTAAACAGGCAGCTTCTGTTGCAGCAGGAGTATAACTGTTTGCCGGCCGCCTGGGCTTCTCTCGGCTCCAGGCAACAACATATTTGCAATATTGTCTCCATTATAGAAGCCTCGGGCACAACTACTAAGGCAACATTCTTTCAATTTTAGAAGCCACGAGCTGAAGCAGACAGGAGGCTTCCTTACCTGCCTAGGCCTCAGGAAAAGTGATACACTTAAAAGAACAGTGTATCAATTACAGAAGATAAATAAATCCCAGAAACCTGCTTCCAGCCAGCCTTGCTGGGACATTGGGTCAATGGGAGCTGTGGGCAGCCTGAAAGCCTAAAAACAGTCTGTCACCCATGCTGGCCACACCCCAATGGGGTGAGGGTCCCCACTGAGGGGCTTGGCCAGCCTGCAAACAGCCATCAGCCCCTCACCCAGGCTGACCAGGCACGCCAGCAGGTGGACATCCCCAGAGGGGTCCCAGACTGCGAGAGGGCACAGGTCGGGCTGAGGGACTTACCGAGTGCACAAATTTTTGTGCACCGGGCCCCTAGTCTATATATATAAAACCCTAATATGCAAATAGACTGAACAGCAGAACAACCAACCAACCAACCAGTCGCTATGACACGCGCTGACCATCAGAGGACACGCGCAGAACCTGGTGGGCATTGGCAGCAGGAGGCAGAGTGCAGAACATGGTGGACGTTGGCTGCAGAAGGATGGTGGAGTAGGTGAGCGGGGACGCCAGACCACGGCGCTGGTCATTGTCATCAAGGCAAGCCGCTGGTGGTTACTAAAAATTCTTTGCTCCCACACATTGTGGTCCTGCCTAGTGCTCACACCTGCTGCAGGTGCCAGAGCTGCCGCTCGCACACACTGCTGGTGCCCAGCCAGCCCTAATCACCCCTCAGGGCTTTTTACCTCCCCCTACTCCTGAGGGGTGACTGGGGCAGTAGCCGCTGCTCGTACCCACTGCTGGCACTAGCCCCAATCACTCTGTGCCATCAATGGGTGCGAGCAGGGCCAGCGCTGTCAGCGCATGGGAGCTGCGGTGGGAGCGGGTATGCCGGCAGACAGGGAACTGGGGGCCACAGTAGGAAGGGCCAGGCGGAGGCGTGGAGGATGGGCCGAGACCCGCCCCTATGCCCATCACAGCCTCGCAGCCCACAGTTCCTTTCAAGGTGCACAAATTCGTGCACTGGGCCCACAGTTATTTATAAAAGCAAAATATTTGAAAATACCACATATATTTTTTAATAAGCGGAGTAATGGTTAATCAAGCTATGCTGTGTAACTCACAGAACACTATGCAGCCTTTAAGTGTATATAAAAGTCTTCAATGACAACTGGAAACAGAAGATGTGATACTAAGTGAAAACAGCAGGAATAAAAATGATATGTATGTGCGATCATATGTAGGTGAAGTAGAGACATATAAAGGGAGAAGTCATAGAAAAAAGAGGAAAAAGAAATGCAAGAATATGCCAACACTGTCATCTTATGGATGATTTCTCTCCCTTCTGGTTCTGCACATTTCAAATATATGATGTTTGCATAATAATGTTATCATAAAATAAGCTTTATTCTTAGAATAATAACACAGAAATAAGTTTAATTCACTTGATTTCTTCAGGGACACCTGCTGTATAAAATAAATGCTACTGACTGTGGATGCTCAGCTATACAAATCTAGTTTGATCTATTTCTAGCCCCAAAGATAGGAAATAAAACAAGGAAAGGGGAAGTCATGCTAGAAGGCAGTCTCCAGCAGAACCTGCTTAGTTGTGAGTCCACGCACACATTCATGAGCCACAGGTGTCTCCTTTTTGCTTATTCTCAGGCATCAGAAGATGGTGAGATGAGATCACCTGCTACATCCCACGCACCTCACCCCTCCTCAAAGGGGGAAAGAACAGCAAGGCCCTAACGAGGATGGAACATGATGGTGGCTTCATTCTCACAGCACTGGACCTTGCTGAGCTCAACAGTCACGTTTCTGACCACTCCTGCTCACATGCTGGGGGGCATGGTGCAAGCTGAAGTTCTTCCATTCAGGCCTAGTCAGTGACACTGGGGTTTTATAGGTGCAGGGGGTCAAGCCCAGGCACTTGTCCTTGGAAGCTGAGTCTGCCTAGGGTTTGGTGTACTATACACTGAAAGAGAGAAAGGAGGAGGAAGAAGAGGGGGAAGGGGACAGGAGGAGGGGAAGAGGTGACAATGATGAGATATGAATGCTTGGCAAACTGAAAGGTTGGAAGTGAAAGTGAAAGAGCACCAGCATTCATTTTCTAATGGGGGGGGGGGGGCGGTCCTACAGTCACTGCCAAGGTCAGCTCTTCATATGGGGCTATGAAGAGAACTGTGTAATAAAACAAGAGGAAGTTTCTTAATTAAACTACTACAGCTCAGTTCTTGTTCAAGATATACACATTGGAAAACATCTTAATTATATTTATTTCTTATGATAGCCTGGTTTGGGTAATCCTGAACTTCAACGGGATCTCATCATTCAGCCAATAAAATAATTAAAATTCTTTTGCCAACTTGATTTGGATAAAAAAGTCAAACACTTTATCTAAAATTTATGTGAGGAACATTCATAAGAATACACTAATTTGTCATTCAGATTTCACACTGAATCAAATAATGACTGTCACAGCAAAGCAATAGGAATGCAAAGAAAAATAGTCATACAACTGAAAGTTACCCAAAGTCCCTGTCATGTTTTATGAATCAACAATTGTCTCCAAACTTGTGAAATAAATCAATGTGCAACAGCTTCCGGAATCTTATAATTTATCTCCACTAAACTATAAAAAATGAGCACAATTAGATGCAGAATTTAAAGACTTCATCAACTCGAGTGAGCCGAGATAAAGCGCTTCCCTCTGATGCCCTGTTCCCTTTCACGCAGCATAACTCTCAGGACTGGGGTTTGCTGGTCTTTCTTCTTTGCACTCATGTTGTTTATCAGCGAGACAGTCACAATGACTCTCAAACTTGGGTAATGAATGACCAAGCAGCATAGCTCCACTCTAAACTCTGACTGTCCTTGGAACCCAGCTCCAAAAAGCAACTGGTTATGCAACCCGAATAAGTAACACCAGCAACACTACCACATTCTGAATAAGCAAGAGACTGAAGGAGTCGAAATAAAAGCAGGAGATGACAAAAAAGAAAAAGAGGAAGATGGTGGGGAACCTCTGAAATTTCAACACATCCCATATAATAAAGAGGGACTATGCAAATTGACCATCACTCTGGTCAATTTGCACCCACAGCTGAGGCTAAGTTTCCATAAGGAGCCTTAAGGAGCAATCAGCAGGGACCTGAGGCTGCACGTCCACCCACCTCCTGCATGGGGCTTGATAGGGAACCTCAGGCTGCTCCCCCCGCCCTGGAATCAGGCCAGAGGAACTCAGGCTGCACCCTCTTTCCTGGTGCCAGCCTGGGGGACCTCAGGCCATGCCCCCCCGCCCTGGACCCTGGCCAGGGGCCCTCAAGGCGTGCCCTCCACCCTGGTGCTGGGCCAGGGGACCTCAGGCCATGCCCCCTGCCCCGGCGCCAAGCTGGGGGATCACAGGCCACTCCCTCCACCCAGCAGGGCTTGATGGGGTACCTCAGGCCGTGCCCCGCTGCCCTGGCACCCAGGAGACCTGAGGCTGCACCCCCCCCACCTGGCAGGGCTTGACCGGGTAGGACCAGCCGGGTCTGGATCTAGCCCAATGAAGGGGGGCTGTCCAGGTTTGGGTCTCGAGCGATTTTGAGGTGCATGTGGGTGGTTGAAGACTTGACTCTGGGTTCCATGGTGCATCCCAGACTCTGACAGGAGGAAGATTTTCATATACGTTTTACTAATTTTCTTTAATCTCTGACAATTTTATTACAGAGAAAGGGCAAATGGCAATATTAAAATATTTCCTCTAATTAATCCCCTTTTAATGTGCATGAATTTTGTGCACTGGGCCACTAGTAAATAATGAAAAATAAAACTCATCCTATCACTGTTTTCCCCTGTAAAAAAAAAAAAAAATGAACAGGAGGCCTTAGTGTAGGAAAGATGAAATTACTTCTACCCAGTGGCGAATAAGTACCACGCCAGTTTTACCTCTTACTTCTCCACCCTCAACTCACATTCATGAAACGTTTTAGAGCTGTGTGCATTCTGACATGTAGAGGCCATAAAGCCATGGCTGCTGCAGCTGGAGGGCCTGATCAAAAGCAGGATTCCTCCTGATGATGTAGGCAGGATGACACACTTCCAAACCTGCCAGCAATGCAGATGGAAGGTTCTGGACCAACTCCTGTTGGCTAACCTTAAAAATTGGGGAGGGGGGAAATAACTTACATAAATTGTACATCTAATTGTATTCATTTAAAAAATGATAGGCCAACAGTGACAATATCACCACTAAACAAATATTTCTACCAAAGTATAAACAATAAATCCAAATCTTATCCAAATGTCATATCCTCATTATGCCCAATCCTGACCACCCCATTTAAAACTGCATGGTTGTTCTCACCCTCAAAACACTAGAGAATTTTTTCTTTTAATATTTAATTGTTTATATCTCATTTCTCCCTCTCCTTTGAATATAAGCTCTTATGAGGGTGGGATATTTGCTTAGTTTACCAATATACTCTAGTGCCTGACACATAGTAGATACTCAATAAATGTCTATTAAATGAATGAATCCTTCACTAAGATAAATGAGTTCTTGAAGCTCTTCCTATTCAAGCAGAAAAGACAAAACCTAGGGAAATTTTGAAGAGTTATATTAGGACACACAAATGGTTATTATCTTCACTATGAAAAGCCTATTTACAAATGACCACACACACACATTCTTAAGCCCTGACTAAGCAGCAGGTAAAGAACCTATACTATCACCAAAGGGACAGCAAGTGTTTACTACCTGGTTAGAGAAAAATAAACTCACCAATATGGCATAAACACTAAGATGATTTTTTCCTGAGTAATAAGCAAAGGTTTTTAAAAGTTATTACATATTTAAGTATAGTTGACAACAAAGACTTTTAAAACTAAGATCCTCTGACACAATGAGAGTGCAGGAAGATGGTCATTCCCAACAATAGGAGTGAAATTAAAACCACTATTCTAGACAGCAACTTGGAAATAAGAAGTAAGAACTAAAAAAAAAATCTGTATGTCTGCCCTAGGCATATTAGTTGTGGAACTTTATTCCAAGGAAATATTCTAAAATATAGCCAAAAATCAAATACAAAGATGTTCATTAAAGCACTATGTACAATAGTAACATCCTGGAGCCAATCTAGAGGAGTAACAATGGAGAAGCAGTTTAATTATGGTACAACCACTACATCAATTATTATGACAGTCTTTAAAATGCTTGCTTGAAAAATATTTTAAAGATAAAAGATGGTGGCTCTGGCCACTGGCTCAGTTGGCTGGAGCGTAGTCTGGTTCAGCAAAAAGTGATGAGTTCAATCCCTGGTCGGGGTAAACACAGAGGCAACTGAACATGTTTCTCTCTCAAAAAAAAAAAAAAAAAAAAAGACAAAAGACTATAACACAACGTTAAATAGGGAAAAGCAAGCCAAGTGTGCTCTGAGCCGCTGAACCATTAGGGCAATGTGAAAGGAAGGCAGCAGATATTATTATCAAGAGTATTTACCTCTGAGTGACAGGATTATAGGTAAATTTTATTCTCTAGACTTTCAATGATTTTCTTTTATTAATCAAAATAAACATGTTCTACCTTTATAACAAAAATGAATGCGAGAAGGATGTCATAGAGGAGTTAGAGTAAACTATGCCTTTGAGTTATTAACAAGACTAGTAAAGTTTTTGAAAAAGTTCAAATGTTAGCAGTATCCAAAAAAACATATTAGTAGCATTTTAAAGAAGCAAAACACCCTTAATTCCCTTTAAATAAAAAATAGCAAATAATGAACCATAGTCCTAAATAACCTGTACAGGGTCTTTTCATTCAAAATTATATCGTTATGATTTTTGTTTTAAAATGCAATATTAAATATGATAGGGAATTTTTAAACCAGAACACTTATAAGTTTTATTTCCTAACTCATATAGCTATGAAAGAGGAACAAATCTGAAAAACAAAAAAAATTTATAAGGCATGTGTGGGATTACTACTGTCCTTCCATGAATATGAACTAAAATTATCGAAAATAAATGGACTTTCCAATAAGTCAGCCACATATGGAGTCACTGATCACAATGATAAATCACCTGCTAAGAAAAGGCTGAGTTTATGAAAACAGCGTTATCCGTGTGGATGGTTCAGAAGAACACCACCCAGTCTCTGGTGGAAACGCTCTCTCTTAATCTGTACAGGCAAAGCAGTCTTAAAACAGAGGCAAACATTTAAAACAAAGATGTGCTTATAGATACAGATCTACAGACGCAACGTCTGCATGTGAGCTTTGGCATCTACAATACTATCCACAGAAGAATGAGCATCCTTTGTGGTCATCTGATATCGCTGCTTCATGAAACTGCATCAGAGCTCTATCTGATCCCAGTTGCAGGGCTATCCATAGATGCAGTGTGAAAGAATGTACAGGAAAGGCGAGAAAACTCACGCGAGCCTATTACTTTCCTTTAAGCTCAGGTATATTTCTTAAGGCTAAACGTCAGAACATTAGAAGCAAGATGCTTGGGTGCTAACACCTTCTTTTATAACCTCTGCTTTGACTCTAGATCCAGAGGGAAAATCATGTTTACAAGAACCACAAGACATGCGAAAAGCAATAACCAAGATCAATGAAAAAATGCTGGGCTAGGTTTTAGTCAGAACTTTATTGCAAAGGTGCTTTGTTTTATGAGATGAAGAAATCTACTTTTCCGCCTCTCCTCTAGCATCACATATTGAAAAAACACAAACATGATTAAACTATTCTTTTAATGCCATCTCATCGTTTATAAAGAGCTTCAGGAAGGCAATCTGCATGCAGGCTGAGCATGATGGGGCATAGTGTGAAATGTCAAAAACTAAAGTTCAATTTCCGGCACTAATCAAGTTTCTAAAATGAGAACTCTGTGCTTTCCCCTACCACCTGCATGATTTTTTGTTTGTTTGTTTGTTTCAATCTTAATTCCAAATCTCCTAAAATGTTGAGTCCATTTTTTCACGACAGAAAGAGCAAGCTTGCCAAAGAAGACATACGACACCATGAGTGCTCATCAACTGCTCTCCTTCCAGAACAAAGAAAAACATGGCTCAGAGCTTCCGGGTGATTTCATGGTGCATTTACGAACAAGCAAGGGAGAGAGTACCCGGGGATAACATAAAGTAGGGAGCGGCCAAGCAGACTGACCAAAATCAAACACATCTATGACCGAGACTTGCCTTGGTCGTTCCAGTTTCAGCCTTTACCACATAGAGAGCAGAGGGTAGAGCTGTCTGTATGTCAGAACCATCTGGAGTCTTTTAAAAATCCCAAAGCCCATCCCACACCCCCAGGCAGTTAATTACACCACAATCTTTGGGGAATGAAATTAGGCATCAAAGTTTTGGAAGCTCCCCAAGTTTGGTATAGAAACCAAATAATTCCTCTACCTCCCTTAAGATTTTCCATACAGATCATCCCAGGGAATAAAAAGAAAGAAAGAGATAGAGATAGAGGTAGAGGTAGAGGTAGAGGTAGAGGTAGAGGTAGAGGTAGAGGTAGAGGTAGAGGTAGAGAGAGAGAGAGGAGAAAAATCACTAAATCAATGCATTAACCTGTACCTGTGTTCTTTAAAGAAAATCATGAATACGTATACTCACTGCTGTTACTGAAGCTAGCTCAACAGAATGCTGAAAAAGTCATTATAGAGGCACATGCATTCTAGGGGTACGTGAGTTTATGCTGCTCAGCACTATTCCTTCAAGCATGCTGATTTGGATGAGAGCGCAGAAGGGAGAGAGTCTTACTACAAACTCAAAACCAAGTGATGTAGATTCCAGTGGATGACCACAACTTGCTAGTGACAAATGGAAGCAGTTAGATGTCTGAAGCAATCAGCGTGCTTAACCTCCCCTACCTTAGTCATTCTTCCAATAAGGAAATGGACATTAAGACACTCTATGAAGTTCAAAACTAGAGAAGGAGGAAAAGCAAAAGAACCTAACCCTTGTAATTACAAAAAAAAACTTACTGAAGTGAATTTCTGATTATGCATACTATTTCAACATGATCCAAAAGATTTTACTCATTACATAACATTCGCTTCACCTCCAGCTCATTCTATCCCCTACACCCTTAACCAAAAAATGGTTGAAGGCTCAGCTGTTCGTTCATGATATGCAGAGTCCATCATGTACAGAGCACCATGGTGTACAGAAATTTCTCACCCGTAGGAAAGGGTTCGGAGTATTTTTATGCCACAAATGGGAGAATGTCCCAGCTTCCCGATGATGACAGGTCCTCAGGGGCCATGTGCTGACATGCTGATGAGCACTACAAAATTTGGCCTCAAAGACACCTGTGAGCTTGGCTGCGTCCTGAGAAGTGAAGGCAGACTTGCTAAGTGGTGGAAGGCAGGGAAGGGCATCAGGCTTCTAAGAAGCATGTCCTGTGCGTGCGGCCACATTAGATTTCAGATACGTGACATTCTCAGAAGAAATTCAGAAAAACCGGTGCATCGATGTATGTGCTGCAAACAGGGTTGTGCTTCATTACTGTAGCAGAGGGTTCAAAACGTCAATCTCGACCCAAGGCCAAGCTAGAGCTAGAGAACACGTTTTCCTTTGTGCTGGCTGTTGGCATTTTGGTGACTTCAAGGATATTTATAATGGGCCAAGCTGCAACAAAACACCACTTATCTAACCTTTTGAAATGGCACAGACAGGTGAAGGAATGCTTCTCATCAGGACAGATACACGAGAGATTAACTTAGGGCTGTTCTCTTTCATTTTAAAGTTCTTTCTGTCTGCAGGGAGGTCAGGAGACCTCTGCGACAGAGGAACTCCACGCACAGACGGACATCATAAACACCAGCCGGAGACTTGGCTGCACAGCCAGAGGGATGAGGGCTGGGAAGGAAATGGCTATCGTTCTCACAAACCTCTCCCAAAATAGCGATGGCAACACTACACATTCAGGCCCAGGAAACTGCCTTTTGCACGCGTTGTTTTCGTTTTTGAAGTTTGCCCCAGTGTGGAAGTGTCTCTGTAAGCCACAAGCTCACATTATTTTAATGTTCTGTTCTGTATTTAATAATCTCATGCTTCAGACATTAGTCTGTTACCATGGGAATGACAACAGCACAAATACAGGATTATGGCTATCAAGCAGGAGAAAAGAAATTTTGAATAAGCTTCGTTATGTTCAATAATTAACAGCTACATGGTAAAAACAAAACCATGAATTTAGGTTGATGCATTTATCTGTGTTTGAATACAACTCTGAGTGTGTTATTGCTTTAAAATGAGATTCTAACAAACTGCCAAAAATCCTTGACTAGCAGTTGCTTCTCAGCGCTGTAATTTGGAAACTCACCCTGTCCATCTCTCACTTCTCCTGTTTGAATTCTTTCCTGCAGAAGATTGGTGACTAAGGAATGCACACAGCATCCCACAATGGATTCTAGTACCTTGACCCAGCATTGTTAAAAGCATGGGATTATTGATATTTTAGGCTCCTCTGCCGTAACTGCAAAGGGAACAGCTTTCAGGAGGGGCTGCCCCCTCTCCTGGATGAGACGCCTGTATTTCCAAGAGGCAGGGTGGTGGCTGCAGAATGGGGCTGCTATGCAAGAGGCACGAAAGTCACACCGGGACCAATATGTGATCTTTCTTCTAAAGCGACAAAGAGCATCATGCTCTATGATGTTCACCATAACGACTAAGACAGCATTCCACACAGTTAGAACTTGTAACAAGGCCGGCAACTTCACTAATTGTAGAAAAGATGAGCAAAATGGTGGTAACATTTTGAGATTATGAAAGACTGCTAAGGCAGTATTTCTCCAGACAAAAGACTACATCCAAATATGAAAGCATACACTACAGTCCTGCCACAGCATCGTCCTCCCTGAATATTTGGAGAAATGAGCTCACTGCTAGACATCTGCATCCCGTGGAGTCACCCGCACTCCCTACGAGCAGCGGTTTTAACATACCCCGCCCTAACCAGGCAGCAAGAACCAAATCTGCACCTACCCCTCAGCCAGGGGATATCTGCTCCTTGGTACTCTCAGGCCTCCCACACCCCCCTCCCCCTTCCACAGGTTCCCACATTCTAAGGCAGCAGCTCAACACATCATTGGCGGAAAGTAATTTTAGAACGCACCATCCAAATTAACTGGTCATGAGTAGGCTCTGATTAAAATATAAAGCACTTTTAAAATAATTTAAGATGATTCACTGGAACTAATTTGGAAATATTTTAATCTGTGAATGTGCAATGAACTGTGGTCTCCCTCGACCCAGCCTCACCGTAGAGAGGGCCATTTCCGGTTAGGCCTTCGTCCCTGGGTGAGAGGCATCGGAGCCATACACACGGAACTGCCCGGGCACCCCTCCGAGTCACAGTTCTCTTCCACATTCCACACCAGATCCTGTCTATGTCCCCTGCCCACTGAATACTGCTCACTTGTTTACAGGCTAGAGAGCTAGAGAAATTTGAACACAACGTGACAATTATTTACAGAATCATATGAGATCAAAAGACCTCAGCTTACATTCTTTAGTCATTTGTTTGAATTCCATTTTAGATTAAACAAAGGATTAGTTTCCCAACATAGTGCTCCAGCATTTTCACAAGGATCCAACGAGGGCCACTTGCGACCCGCACCTAAGCCGCACTTCAGCAGGCTTTTCTGTGACTGGGAGGCTCAAGGGGGCACATGCTGCTCTGGAAGGCGCCTCTGACCCACTACAGATTCCTCCCCAAAAGCCTTTGGCGCCTGGTCCCCACGATTTCCTAAATCTCAGTCAAGACCCTTCAGGTAAGAGGAGAGCTCATCTCTATCTTCCTGCTTTCTATACAGCTTGTTCTTTCTTTCTGTGTAAAATTTGAGTTAAAAAGAAGAAATGAGAAAAAATACCTATATATTGAAACAGAAACTAGATCTGTTGGTTATAACATTCTAAATTTGAAAAATTAAAAACAAGAAAGCCAAAGAATTGCGAGGAAAAGGGTAGAGGGGAGATGTGTGTGTGTGTGTGCACATGCGCGCGCTGTAAATTGATTGGGGTGGGGATGGGACTAGCCCTAATACTACAGCACAACAGACCAATGAAACAAAACAGAAAGCTCAGCAACTGACAGCTCCCAGACTTATGACCCTGCCCAGCAATCGGATGAATTAGGTATTTTTATACCCACTTTAAAAACGAAGGCACCAGGGAAGACCAAGACATCAGGCGATTAGTGATGGAAGAGTGGAATTTAAACTCAACACAACAGGACCCCAAGTTCTTTCTACTGAAGAAACCCAGCCTTCTTGAAAGCAAGAACCCTGTTTTTCAATTTTCCTTGTATTCTTTGAGACAACACATACAGAGGGTTTTTAACAAACCATATATAAACAGTAGGCGGCGAAGGATTTATGGGAAACCATCTAGTCTCGCTTGTCAAGGCACACCTTTCCCAAACCAGACCAGAGCACACAGCAACTTACGCCCACAGCACCAGAGGTGAGGACAGAGCCTTAAACATCCATCCATCCCGAAGTGGATGTATCCAAGCGTGAGACTGTCACTTACCTAGAAGAGAGAAGAGAGAAAGCGCCATTATTGTAAATGCGGTGATTCTGCTCTTAGAGTTACAATCAGTGTGTCCCTAGCCCAGCACTGACGAACTCTCTTCATAGTCCAATTCTCAAGGCTATTCTCGGTCACTATTTAAGTTCCAGCCTTTTTTACGCCTTATCCTAGAACAGTCTTTACGTGTTTGAGATGATAGAACATCTTCAGGAGACTCATTAACCCTCCCCAGAAAATTCTACGTGGACACCTTTCACACAGTGGGTTCAAGTCCCCCTGCAATCTCCCCTCGACCCTCTAAGATAATATAAGACAGCACAGTAGGATATCCCTGATTCTTGAACACACTTCAAATTGCTTCAGAATCCTACATAACATTTAAAATTCCTAAAAATGTGTGTGCTATCCTCACCCTATATTTTATTGATTTTACAGAGAGAGAAAGGATAGAAAGAGAAACACTAATGAGAAAGAGAAACATCGTTGGTTGCCTCCTATACTGGTCATGACCAATGATCAAACCCGCAACCGAGGTGTGTACCCTGACAGGGAATCGAACCTGCTACCTTTGGGTGCACAGGACGACGCTCCAATCAACTGAGCCACGTGGCCAGGGCAGGCAGACTCTTTCTAAGCACATATGACACATAAACAAAAAAATTGGTCAAGACTAGGTAGGTAAAGAATATCTCTAGAAATAGCAAAACACTGACAACTGTGTATTTGGATGCCAACTAGATCTGGTGGTTATAAAATTCTAAATTTTAAAAATTAAAACAAGCAAGCCAAACAAAGAATTGTGAGAAAAACCTGAAAAGGAAAAGGTGTGTGTGTGTATGCATGTGTGTGTGTCTGTGTCTCTGTGTGTGTGCATGTGTGTGTGTGCTGTAAACTGACTGGGGTGGGGATGGGACTAGCCCCAGTAGTACAACATACTAGGCCAATGAAACAAAACAGAAAGCTCAGAAACTGACATAGAATACACAACTTAGCATAAGGTAACATCTCAAATCAAAGAAGGAAAAGATGAGCTTCTTAATATCCAGTGTGGAGAACTGAATAGCCACTGGGAGGGAAAAAAATTACGTCGCATCCATATCTCACATTATACACCAAGTGCACATCCAAATTGGGTCACGCACCTAAATTGAAAAATAAAGTCACACAAGTATTGAAAGAAAACTTGGGTGAATTCCATTATAAAAGAGTGAGAAAAGGCAGGTGCAGAAAAAATAAAAGATTAACCAATTGGTCTACATAAAAAATGTATTTAAAAATAAATATTTCACATAGCAAAAAAAAGCAGTCAGCTGAAAGACAAATATATACTTGAAAAAAATATTTGCAACTTACCACAAAAAAATATTCCTTACATATAAAGAGCTCCTCAAAACATGTAAAGAAAAAGACCATCATCCCCAGAGTAAAACACGGCCAATATAGGCACAGAAGGTACAAAGAAATAAGTGAAAGACTCCACGTTACTCATCAAAGACGTGCATATAGTTTTCACTGATCACGCTGGCAAAAATGCAAGTCTGACAACACAGTGTGTGAGCTGAAGGGAAACAGCACCAGGGTGTACTGCCGGCGAGAAGGCAAAATAGTGCGAAGCCCTAAGGAAGGGGACTGGGCAGGTCAGGCAGAGATGTAGATGAGAAACCAGTGTAGAGGGAAGGATGAGTGAGTGAAGGAAAGTGGACTCTCCAATGGATGGTGCTGATAGAATTCCGAAATAATAAAAATATAGAGGAGAGGACAGAAATAGACAAGCATTTGGCAAACACCACAAGCCAAAATAGATGCTGAAGTTAGAGTTTGGGAAAGCAGTCATTTACTGTGGACAATGTGGCAGCCTCCACACCTCAGCCTGCTGTGGCAGATGCTAACATTTGGGGGACCTGGATGATGAAAGGTCTATGGAGTTTTTTGTATTAGTTCTGCAAAATTGGAAAGTCTGAAATTGTTTTTTAAGTTAACTTGTACTAATTTTTAAAAATATTTTATTGGTTTTTTACAGAAAGGAAGGGAGAAGGATAGAGAGTTAGAAACATCGATGAGAAACATCGATTAACTGCCTCCTGCACACCCCCCACTGGGGTTGTGCCCGCAACCAAGGCACATGCCCTTGACTGGAATCGAACCTGGGACCTTTTGGTCCGCAAGCAGACACTCTATGCACTGAGCCAAACTGGTTAGGGCTGTGCTAAAATTTTTTTTTAATAAAAAAGCATTTCTTTAAAAAATATTAAGTATATGCTTAGAAATGCCGACACTGAGACAGAAATCCACATGGAAAAAAATTAAATTGGATCATCACTTCATAATTCATAACATGCACCAAAATTTGTTAGGTTAACTGAGCATAAAAAACAAAGCTGAAACTTTTAGGGGAGGAAGGTAGGGAGAGAGAGAGAGATTGATTCATGATCTTGAGTTTGCCTACATTAAAATAAAAAACAGCAAAAGACGGCATAAACAAAGTATAAAGGTAAGCCATACACTTGAAATGCAAATACTGTAACCAACAAAGGATTAGTATTCAGAACATAAAGACTTTCTCCAGATCAAAAAGAAAGACAAGCCCAGCCGGGGGTGGCTCAGTGGGTGAGCTAGGAGGTCGCATTCTACCTGGTCAAGGGCACATGCCAGGGATGCCAGTTTGACCCCCAGTGTGGGGCATGCAGGAGGCAGCCAATTAATGATTCTCTCTCATCACTGATGTTTCTATCTCTCTCTCCCTCTCCCTTCTCTCTGAAACAAATAAAAACATCTATTTAAAACAGAAAGATAAAACAATCTAATGTGAAAACAGACAAAGACTGATCTGGCAACTAATGGAAGAGAAAAACACAAAATGACCAATAAATGTGAAATGACACTCAACCTCCTGATTGAGGCAAATGCAAATTAAACCAAGAAGATATGTTTTCACTGCAATCAAAGCGACAAAAACTGGGTTATCTGGCACTATCGGTGTTAGAGACGTGAAAAGCAGTGGTAGGTCACGCACAGGGCCTGTGAGAGAGTCACGTAGAAGAAGGGGAGACTGATGTTGGAAAGCAGAACAGGTCCAAAGTGACCCCACTTCTGGGGAGAGTACCGCGGAGAAATTCCTAAGGTCTTCAAAACAGAAGATGCACAGGGAGGTATGTACGAGAATGTTCGTTGTAGCATTCAGGGTAAGAGTAAAAAACTGGGAATGACCTAGCAGCTCATCAAAAGGGGACTAAATAAATAGTGGTATATTAAAAAAATGGAACACT
This sequence comes from Murina feae, assembly GCA_004026665.1. Lineage (NCBI taxonomy): Eukaryota > Metazoa > Chordata > Mammalia > Chiroptera > Vespertilionidae > Murina > Murina feae. The sequence continues at coordinate 2,379 of PVJC01005801.1, read as the reverse complement.
ATAGAGCAGTAAACCAGAGCTACATGCATCAAAATGGATAAATCTCACAACTTTTTTAATATAGCTGTATTGACTTTTGAAAGGGGAGGAAGGAGGAGGGGCAGGGGAGGGAGGGGGGAGAGAGAGAGAGAGAGACATCAAAATGAGCAAAATATCACTTGGTTGTGGCCTGTACTTACTCCTACCTAGGACCAAACCCGAAACCTGAGCATATGCCCTGGGAAGCAAACCAGCAACCTTTTGGAGCACTGGACAACACTCAGCCAACTGAACCACACTGGCAAGGGCATTATATTTAACTAGGGACCCGGTGCACAAAAATTTGTGCACTCGGGGTGGGGGAGGTCCCTCAGCCCGGCCTGTGCCCTCTCGCAGCCAGGGATGGCTTCTTGGTCGCGGGACAGCCCGGGGCATTCCAGGGCTCAGGGTACGGTAGGCTTCCCCCCATCACTGCCAGCAGCTCAAAGAGTCTGGGCTCCAGCTCAGGGCCCCCGCAAGGCCGTGGACGGGAAACCGATCCAGAGGCTCCACGGGGAGCAAGACACCCACCTTGGAGCCGGCCCTGTAGTCTGGCCCCAGCAGCTCCAAGAACTCCAGGGTCTCCAGGACCTTGTCCAGGTCGCAGCGGTTCACATTGCATCCCAAAGGGCCGCCCACGAACTTTTTCAGAATTTCCTATTTCTTCTGCTCGTCTGAGATGGGCAGCCCCATGGACTTCTGTCTCTGGTCATACATCATTTTTACCACCCTGCTGTGCGTCTCACTGTCCACGTCTGACAGCTTCGAGTTCTCGGGATTGGTCTTCTTGGTATTGATCTCAGGATCACTGGACACCAATCGGCTCCATCTTGTCGATCTTCTCTAGATGCACCGTCACCACTTTGCCATCCTCAATGAGCCAGGAGCTCTCCTCCCCCTTCACCTCATTGGACAGCTCCCCACCAATGATCGCAGGCTGCCCCTTGAGCCCCACCCGGGGGTGCTTCCGCTGGATGTCCACCACAACATCCTTCCCCTTCAGCTGGAAGTTCACACGGAAGGGAACTGCCAGGTCCAGCTCCGACAGGGTCTGGGTCCAGCGATAATGGGACAGGTCTGCCCCATTGCGAGGCTGGGCTTCAGTTTCCCTTTGTCCTTCTCGTCCTCCTCCTCGTCTTCCTCAGTCTCCTGCTTCTCTGGTGAGCCAAGGCTGCCATTCTTGAGCTGGGCCTCATGATTATCCGCCACCACTCGCCCCACCCCTGCCGCTGCTCGCAGCCCCCTGCCCTGCCCCCGTTGCTGCGCACCCCGCCCCTGACGCTGCTTGCTCAGTGACTGCCAGCCTGGGTTAATTTGCATATGGCCCTCTGATTGGCTGTTGGGCGTGGCTTAGGCATCCCGGAGAGATGGTTAATTTCCATATAACTCTTTTATTAGAGTAGATTATTATATTTATTATTATTATTATTATTATTATTATTATTATTACTAGGGGCCCGGTGCACAAAAATTTGTGCACTCGGGGTGGAGGGAGTCCCTCAGCCTGGCTTGTGCCCTCTCACAGTCTGGGACCCCTCAGTGGATGTCCTATGATGGCCCCAGTCTGCCAGGCGCCTTTTGTGTGTGTGTGTGTATGTATGTGTGTCACCACTGGGGACCTGCCCCCAGCCGCATCTGAGGCTCGGAGTAGTCCTCCTGTGTGTGTCTACCTGCCGGGGGCCTGCCCCCAGGCACACCGTCAAGGCTTGGAGCAGGCACCCCCTCTATGTTGATCTCTCAGACTCTTGCCCTCCCCTGCATGTTGTTCTCTTTTTTGAGCTATGACCAGGGCTGGGTGCTGCCTGCCTCCCAAGCTTGCCTACCCCCCATCTTCCTCCAGCTACCAGAAAGCAGGGAAAACCCCACCTTCTGGTCAGGCCAGCCTTTTCCTGCTCCCCGATCCCCGGAAGGGACCTGGGAAGCTGCCAAGCAGGCCGCCAACTCTTTCCCACTCACCGGTCCCTTGCTGCCTTCCTTTCCCCCTTCCCGGTGCTGCCAAGGGGTCTGGGGAGCTGCCAAGCAGGACCCTAGCCCCTGCAACCTTGCTTTCCCGCTCCCCGGTGCCCCGCAAAGGGCCTGGGCAGCCACCAAGCAGACCGAGACCCTCCCCCGCCGCCTCTTTCCCGCTCCCTGTCCCACCATCTTGCTTTCCCACTTCCTGGTGCCCTGCAAGGGGCCTGGGAAGCCCTCCAAGCAGGCCACTGACCCCCTGCTGCCTCTTTCCCGCTCCCCGATGCCCCTCCAGGGCCTGGACAGCTGCCAAGCAGGCCGCCGACCCCCTGGTACCTCTTACCTGCTCCCCGATGCACTGCAAAGGCCCTGGGAAGCCCACCAAGCAGGCCGCCAACCCCCTGCCACCTC
>PVJC01005800.1:0-57481 GCA_004026665.1 Murina feae | reverse complement strand
CAGGCCCCCAGCAGGTAGACACACACAGGAGGACTGCTCCGAGCCTCAGATGCGGCTGGGGGCAGGTCCCCAGTGGTGACACACACACACACACACACACACACACACACAAAAGGCGCCTGGCAGACTGGGGCCATCATAGGACATCCACTGAGGGGTCCCAGACTGTCAGAGGGCACAGGCCGGGCTGAGGGACTCCTTCCACCCCGAGTGCACAAATTTTTGTGCACCGGGCCCCTAGTTTAGAAATAATGTGCATAATTCCTTTTAGAGAAGGTTATAATAAGGAAGGGCAGAACATTTCTAATGGGAGGGAATGATTTCCATTTTTTTTAAATAAAGGATATTACGCCTTTCCCTTGCTCACCCTGCCTCTTCCCTCTCCCAACCATTTTATATCATGAGATGTGATCAGCTGAGGCCAAGGGACCCCTTCCCGCTCACTGCCCATCAGAAATATGGCACACCATCACTTTTTAAAAATAGTGCTGTGGAGATTCCAGCTGTAGTAGGCACATTAGATTCCTAATTCCAGAACAGAATTCTAGATTGCTGTTAAGTTTAGGTTTCAATGACCCTGATATTGTATCCCCATAGGATCCCTGAGATGCAGCCTTGTTAGAGCAATGTCCATTCACTGAGCCCAGGATGTTGCTGACGGTATAGTATGTATCTCACGTAGTGCTGGAAAATAATTCCGTTCCCTTTGGGGTATCTCCGCCTGAAAACTCAAGCTTAGGATAAGAATAGAGAAAGATTTTCCACTATTGCCAATGCACTTAACATCACATGTTTACTTTTCTGTATCTTTAGTACAAATTCTTTATGTCAGGTGTAGCAAAGGGGCTGGAGGGGATGTGAATTACTGTTGGCTTTTTTGTTTGTTTGTTTGTTTGTTTGTTTGTTTGTTTGTTTTTTACAAGATCTTGAATGGAACTAGAGATGCCATTAGAAAACTTATTTTGGAGCAGATTGATTTTCATTTACAACTATTCAAAGCTGAAAGAATATTGGGCAGATGAATGTAAATATGCAGAGAAAATTTCTTCTATTGAAACGTGCTTATGAGTTCTTTCAGATGGCTTCTTGGGTTATACAAATTTAGTTTGAGGTCATTATATGGATAATTTGTTACTAAATAAAGTAGTTTGTCAGGTTACGAGACATTAATCTTCCAATAGGTCTTTAATTAGGACAGATGCACTAAATAATTCATAGCAAGACTTGGCCTGGAAACATTTATAATACTCAATTATACCATTTTACAGGCAATGGCAAATTGTTTTTGTGTAGTCTGGAAATTGTGGGACTTAATTAATTACCTTCAATGTTTTAGACATCTGCTCTGCACTCTTTAAATGCATTAAATTGGCAACTCATGAAATGGCTAAAAATAGAGTTCAAATTCCCCAGACAGTAAAGGATGAAGATCAGCTATGACAGAGGGGAAAGCCACTCTGTGGTGTACAGGAAATATGCAACCAAATTGCATACCCAGCACATTTGGCTGAGAAGACTCTCAGATTTATTTTTAAAATTCTTTTTAAAAGAATGATAAATTGACATGATTTTTAAAAAGCATTTAACTTTCTGCTAAATACACTTCTTTCTGCTTTCTAAGATAGGCTGCCATAAACAAATTGGACAACCAGGCAGAATCCTGATAGAAAACATTTATCCATCTCTGTCATGTAAACACCTCTGAGTGAAATTTATTTCTGATCAAACAAATAACTTTGCCCCTAGAAGTTGTATCAAAGATGTGACAAAAAATAAGTACACTGGAGATATTTGCAGAGACATTTTCATGTCATAGATCTGAAAATGATGGAAAGGGGAATTAAGAGCTTATTCCATTTGTAATTAGATCAGAGAAAACAGATGGCGATGGCTTTGCGCTGGGCAGCAGGATGTGACCATTTAAGTAAACAAAAGGAAAAGGAATGTTCACTTCATTTGTCATCCTAGAAATTTCTCCAGGAAAAAAATGCTGCGTAGATCTTCTGCTAAAGGATAATATGTGAGTTAATGGCAAAGTAATAAGCACATTTGGAAGCTCTAAGTGGGGGACAGTTTTGCAGATAAAAGGACCCCCATTTATGCTGATAGACCCAGCGTGGAGCAGCCTCAGGCCCTGAGAGCCTGGAGTCCAGCAGTTTTCTTGCAGGGATTTCTCTCAGGCTGTGCAGTTGTGAATGCGGCCCCAGGTCCTGCCACCAATAGCAGTCTTGTTGGGTCAGCATGTGAGATTAGGTTGGAGGCGAAAGCGCTTCCCACTTGGGCAGCTCTTAGAGAGATGGGGAGGGTGGAGTTGACTGTGACATGCTCAGTGGGTGGACAGAACTTTGTCACCAAAGCACTTAGGCAGAACTGAGACGAGCACTGTCCGTGGAAATACAATACAAGCCACAAATGTAATTTAGAATTTTCTAGGTGTCACGTTTTAAAAAACCGATACAATGAACTTCAATAATACATACGCAGCCCTGGCTGGCGTGTCTCAGCTGTCTGGGTTTCATCCTGTGGACTGAAGCATTGCTCTTTCAGCTCCCAGTCAGGGCAGGCACATGCTCTGGTTGCAGGCTTGATCCCCAGCAGGGAGCATGCAGGAGGCAGCCCATCAGTGTTTTCACTCTCGCATCAATGTTTCTCTCTCTCTCCCTCTCCATTCTTCTCTCTCTAAAAATCAATAAAAAAATCTTTTAACAATATTAGATTATAATATTTACATAAGTACATTAAAATATATATACCATGCAACATAGCGGAATTATTCTCACTTCTCTTTGTAATCAGTATAAGAATTATGAATGTGAGCAACAGTGTGGTGACTGCCTAGAGGTGGGGGGTGGAGAGGGCATAGGGGAGATAAATGGTGATGGAAGGAGACCTGACTTGGGGTGGTGAACACACAGTACAGTGTACAGGTGATGTGTTGTGGAATTGTGCACCTGAAACCTGTATAATTTTGTTAACCAGTGTCACCCCACTAAATTCAATAAAAAGGAAAAAAAAGAATTATGAGTGTGCTATTGAACATTTTTTAGATTAAGTCTTCAAATCCTGGGATGTGTTTTACAGTTACAACACATCTCAACTCAGACAAGCCATATTGGACAATGCCGCTCTATATGGTGAGCAAAGGATAAGAAACTCCATCCCCACCTGTGGGGATGTGGCCACGGGGTATGTGGTGGTCACAGTCCTGGGAGAAACAACCTAGGTGCTTATTATAAATGCGAGAAGAATCCTTCTCACCTGGCAAACACTAGCAAACACCAGGGAGTAGGGTTGTGTCTTCCCTTACTTTTATCCACCCTCAAGACAGAAAGTTGCTCTTTTCTGTGATGTAGAAGCACTTCAGTGTTCCTGCTTCCCCTGCGGCATTTATAAGTTTTATGCGCAGCTAGTATGGTATCATAATTACTCTTGTACAACTTCTCTGCAGCAAACTCTCAGGGTCGATGTCTTTTTCATCTTGATTTCCATGGATATTTGTAAACTTGAATGAGAGAATGCAATCTATAATTCAGATGAAGGAATAATACCAAAGTGCCCAAGTCATGACAGGTCAGGAGTGAGAAGTGACGGGGAGCAAAAGAACCAGGGGACTGGGAGGGGGGAGGTGAGCGCAGAGGTAAAGGGGCAGGGACTGTATGGCTTGGCAGGGGCCAGGGGCTGGGGGAGGGGGTGGAATATTTATATGGGCGATTGCTCGCCAGCCATAGTGAAGTTTATAAAGGGGACATGTGACTGTTGTGCTGATGTAATTGCTTTATTAGAAAAAAGGAAGCAGTAAAACCCTCGCACTTCCTCTGGCGTGTCTTCTACCATTCATGCAAACCTAATCTATAGGTTTATCAGAAAAGCAAAATCAACAGCATAGTAGTTTGTTCCTTGGGCACCAAGAACAGCTTATTGCTAATTTATAGTTCTGATACCCTGATCACATCACCTTCCTTGTAAGGATAGTCAGCAGACATTTGTTTTCATAAATTAATTTCTAAAGGAAAATTTCTATTCCTTCTGGGCTTTTCCACAGGGATGGTTTTTGCTGACCGGTGTCCCCACTTTGTCCTATTAGAGAGACACAGGAACACAGCAATATTAAGAAGAAAAAAAAAACATCCTGATCACAGCATCCAAAATTCTGTTCATTTTTTAAAATATATTTTTATAGGTTTCAGAGAGGAAGGGAGAGGGAGAGAGAGATAGAAACATCAATGATGAGAGAGAATCATTGATGGGCTGCCTCCTGCCTCCTGCAGGCCCCGCACTGGGGACTGAGTTTCACCTCCTGGTTCATAGGCGGACACTCAACCACTAAGCTATATTGTTTGTTTGATCCAGTTTTCTCTTAGACTTTATTCTCCCATTGTAATTACTCTCAAGTTTCAAATCTTATTTTTGTAATGCCAACTGTCTGTTTCTAATACAGTGGATTAAATCTGTAACCATTTTTCTTCAAAGTAATTAAAGAGAAATTTAGTCCTCAGAAAAAGAAAAAGTATATGTATATACATAAAGCTATTTTAACTCTAATAAAGATCAAATGTCTCTAATTTAAAAAGGAAGGGGAGAATCATCTTACCTGCTGAGAAGAATCATGAGCTATTTTCTAGGACATACAACTTTATTTCTGATTTATGATAATAGCCAGTGCTTATCAGGAACATGCTATGTGCCAGATATGGCTGTACAAGCTTTACCTGAATTAACTAATTTGATCCTCAGAGCACCCCAGGAAGGGCTATTATCCTCATTTGACAAATGAGGAAACACATCAGAGGGCTGAGTTATTTGCCCAAGGTCACACTGCTAGGAGGAGGCAGAAGCTGGCTTTGAACCCGTGCCAGCACCATACTTCAACACTGCTTTTCCCAATTGGATATGGAATGAGGATTCATGCAGACTGACTTGGTGCTCATGGACTTGCCTACTTCTCGGTCCCTGACAGACGATGTAGGAAGAAAGTCCCTCTCCCATGGCGTACACTCAATCTGGTGACATTGTTTTCAGGCCACAGTCTCGAGGGCTAAGAGATGAGAGCAAATGTTTGGGTCAATACAACCTGATGCCATATGGGGGTGGGGGGAGAAATGCTCAAAATAGAAATTCTGCTCTCCCAAGTCCCATAGCTCCTTGAAGACAGAAGACGTGTTCAAAATTTTCTTTTCCCTTGTGTTATTCTTGAAGGCCAGATATAGTGCCTTGTAAAAATGAGTAATGAACAAGTGTTTGGCAAACTAAACTGACCAATGCCTTAGTAGCATTGTCTTTAATATATGTGCCCTTAAATATTATTAAAAACTAGAGGCCCAGTGCATGGATTCGTGCACTGGTGGGGTCTCTCAGCTTGGCCTGAGGGGATCAGGCTGAAACTGGCTCTCTGACATCCCTCGAGGGGTTCAGAGTGAAAGAGGGCACAGACCAGGCCAAGGGGCATCTAGTATGCATATAAGATCTTTGGTTGACCTCTTCCTGCCCTTCCCCCTCCCCTCATCCCTCTGAGATTTATCATTCTGTTCCATGTTTCCATGCCTGTGATTTTGGCTCCCTTGTTGAGCATCTTCCCCGCTGGTGGTCAGTGTGTGTCATAGCTGCCAGTCACTTAGTCTTTTATATATATAGATTGGCTATACATTGTAAATATAAGTGACTAAATAAACATTTGTGTGGTATCTATCTTCACTTACTTTGTTATTGGTTGACTTTTCAATAGTTGAGAATTTTAAAAAATATATATGTTGCTGTTAATTGTAATCTGAGTTTCATATAAGAGGATAAAGAATAACCCAACACATACTACAAGAAATTCTTTTAAAATGTCCATTTCAGGTAGATTTTCTGTGTATGTATTATACTAATATTGATGGCATTTTATAATGGACTAGAGGCCCAGTGCACAAAAATGTGTGCACTCGGGGGGGTCCCTCAGCCTGACCTGTGCCATCTCACAGTCTGGAACCCCTCAGGGGATGTCCACCTGCTGGCAGGCCTGGCCAGCCTGAGTGAGGTGCAGAGGGCCATTTCAGGCTGCCCACAGCCCCTTCAGAGTTTGGGTCCCTACTGGAGTACCTGGCTGGAAGCAGGTATCTGGGATTTATTTAACTTCTATAATTGAAACTTTGTTGCCTTGGTACTCCCCCCAGGCCCCCGCTCTAAGCCTGGGTTGCCCCTGACGACCCAAGGTCCCAGCCCGGCAGGTATCTGGGGTTTGTTTATCTTCTATAATTGAAACTTTGTAGCCTTGAGTAGAGCTCACGGCCCGCAGAGCCCTGGCTTCCTCCATTGCCCAGGAAAACTCCACCTCTGTGGCTGCCGCCATCTTAGTTGAGTTAATTTGCATATTTGCTCCTGATTGGCTGGTGGGCATGGCTGGTGGCTGTGGTTTGTGGGTGTAATGCAGTGAGAGTTAATTTGCATATTACTCTTATTAGATTAAATTTATTAGAAGTATAAAGTTTCTTATTAAATGGTTCTAATTTTTTAACAAGAGAAATTTTAAAGTACATGAGTTAAAATAATGACTAGCTGCTTAATTTGGCTTACTTTTCTTGTAATTAGAAATTCAGTACTTCCTTTTGTCCAATCTATCTTTACTTCATTAATGGAACTAGCTGCATTTGTTTTTACAGGTAGTTTCTTTTAATGTCTTATATATCTTATGGAAAATTAGGAAGTATTTTATGATGCATCCCTAATGTTATTTTAAAATTATTAGTAGACTGATATATAGGAAAGATGGAATCAACTCAGTAAATTGTTTTATCTTACATGTCTCTTGAGAACATATTATCAAAAGTTACTGCAGTTAAAAAAAGTGTAGCACACATATAGTGGAAATCTATCTCAGCTCCTGTCTGCCATGAGTGAACATGATATTATGCTTGCTTAACTGCTCAAAAACACTTTGGACAATGCTAGGCAAGAGTAGCAGCCTTTTTTCTCAGTGGGAAAAGGGGCCTTCTGATTTGCTTTACTTACCCTGATCATGGCTTCCCAGTTGAGTCATTACCCAAGTATTACATATCCAATGCTTAAGGTCCTCACCCATTTCACATTAGGTCTTAGATTTCTTCATTCTGTTATTGATCTAAAATGTCTTTAGCTCTCATGGGTGAAGGCAGAACACGCCTATGTGTTGCATCAGATAATTCCTATTATTGCAAAGCCGTGTTCAATCTAAAATGACCTTTTCTTGTATTTATTGTCAGGCTAGCTTTGCAGCCCACGTAAAATGGAAGCTTTTGTGCAAGAACTGAAAAGCATGTTGCTGTGGGGGGTGGGGGAATGGCGCTCTGGAGTGTTTGCCGGGACAGCCCACTCTGCAGACAGCTGGCGGCATGATCTGGGCACTTGGCCGGGTATTCATTGCTGCTTGTTGTTAAGTCAGCTCTGAGGGAAGGCATTACATCTTAATTTGAACCGTAAAGAAAGAGGCACAAGTGATTATGTTAAGAAAAAAGTTCATCTGGAAAGAGCGATTCTGTGCTTTCATAATCAAAATCACGGCATTTAGTTCCTTTGATGATGATGAACCAAAAATTTTTCAGGGGTGGGAGGAGTCATCATGAGAATTTGGACTTCTCCCCAAAATAAATTTGATAACATTCAACAGTTGGTTTACTTTAATTTCAGCGATCCTTTATGACTGTACGTGTTTGTGATGACAGAGTCTTACTGTGTGTAGGATTTGGGCAAGACTTTGAAAAAAGACTGGTGATTATGTTAGGCTGTGTTCAGACTTTTCTGGGAGGCCCATGTCACTTCACTCTGAGGATATGCCCACATGGTAAGAGATGAACTCTCTTAGTTGTGTCCTACTTCCCCTGTGTTACTTTTTTAAACCACGTATTGTTCATTCACTTACCTTTTCAAGTCTGTATTTGCATTTAGAAGTCAAATTTTAATCCTCTTTATTTAAAATAATGAAATAAAAGAAATTTTAAATTATTTTAGTTAATTTGAAATTTCCTCATGGTTAAAAAATGAACTTCTCAAATTTTACTACCTAACTTCATGCTTGTCAGGTTTGTTTGAGTCTAAGTTACATGCACTATCCCTCCCACCCTACACCACCCCCCAAAAAAAAACAAAAAAACAAAAAAATAAACAAATAAAACTACACCATTTAAGAAGTATGAGTTATGTAAAGAGAATGCCAGGTTTTTCTAAGCCCGGAAGAGTTCTGGTTACTGAACCTAGTGCAATGACCTACAGTGACTTGCACCCATCCTGTTAGTGGCCTGGTAGTAGCCCCATTTAACTCTTTTACTGTCTGAGAGTAAAAACATTCTTTATACCCATAGACATCTGTTCAAGTACCGCCTTCTCAGAGGCATAAAGCAGCTATATCAGATTTTTTTTCTTTGAGTTTTCTCGTTCCTTCCCCTCTTCTAATCTCTTAACATCCCAGTCTCCCAATCTCAGTCCTCCCCTCTCCCAATCTCTTATCATCTCAGGAGGAAACAGGGCCACCTTCCTGGGTATTCAACCTGTACAGGACCTCACACTCAGAAGAGTCCTCCCCTCGGTTGGATGCTCAGCTGTGGTCATCTTGAAATTCTTGGTAATATTTGAACAAGGGACGCTGCATTTTTACTTTGCATTGAGCCCTGCAAATTACGTAGCCGATCCTGGCTGGGAGGCAAGAATAGCCAGGAACTCAGAGTCCCTGAGTCTTTCAGAGTCTCTCATTCCATGACTGCGAGTTTCATTCTGGAGTAACTCGTCACTAGCCACTAGAGCACAGTTTAAAAAATAAAAGTCAGTGAACTTTATGGGAGAGGCACTGAACTACAAGTTGCAGATTTCTCAGTTTAAACAAAAGATCAGAATCTTGAGGGGCAGGGCCCAGGAATCTGCATTTTCATAGATTTCCTGTGATTCTTGGTTCACTAAAGGCTGATAACCTGTGGTGAATGATACTTCTGATTCGACACACATCTCTGTTATTCCTTGTTGCCTGACCCAAGACGAAAGGGAAGGAGGCAGAGGAAATAAATACTGTTACCTTCAGTGCACTTTGTGACATTCAGAGCACAAACACTCTGGTGGCACTAAAGGAAGAACTCTCTCCCTGCTTGATTTCGTAGGGGTACCGATGTCTTTACCTAGAGCCAGGCTACTTTACGCCATGTTCTTGGAGAATTTTTATTTTCAAATTTCCTGCTACCACTGTTAGAAAATGTAAGATGTCCCCCCAAAATACATAAACACACTTTGAATAATTATCGAGACAGCTATATTAAAATGCATTTCATTTTCAAAATTGAGCTATCAGCAGTTAAAGTGTGTGTACGTTTTTTGGGGGACACCCTGTAGAAGTAAGCAATGTTTGAAGTAAGCAATTATGAGTGATCAAGCAGCTGTTTCAACCAGACATTGTCCCAGTCAGTGACACTGCAAAGATCAATTACAATGATAAGGATCATTGTATTAAAGTTAGCTGACCTAGCCATCAATCATGGTTTGTAACAGAGCTTTGGCAGATACTAGGGTTTAGTGGTTAAGGGTCTGTATTTTGGAGGCAGACAGGCTCCAGTTAATCCAGGCTCGTCACTTATTAGTGGGACCCTGGGAAATTCCTTTTCCCCCCCAAATTGTAGAGGTGTTTTTGATCCATTCATAAGGATATAAATAGAGTCTACAATATATGAGGTTGCTATGAGGATTGAAGGAGATAATCCAAGTAAAATCCTAGTACACAGTGCTTGGCAGAAAAATGAGCTTAATAATATTTTTTGAACTATCAAGAAAAACTCAAAATTAAGATCCATGAAAACTTAAAAACTGAAGTCAAACTGAAATCTTGTAATCAAATAAATTTCAGGTTCTTGTGTATTTTGCCATAATTATGTATAAAATAAGCTCATTAAGTCAACTTTACAACAGAAAGGCCAAATTATCAAACATGCAAGCATGGAGGAACAGTTGGTTACACATGTGAATGACAGAAATACAGTGTCAAAATGGAATTGGCACCCTTGTTTTGACAACTGTGATGATTAATTTTGTGAGTCAACTTGACCTGGCTGTAATGCCCAGTTGTTTAGTCAAACACCAGTCTAGATATAGCCATAAAGGCATTCTTTAAATGTGATTAATATTTAAATCTGTAGACTTTGAGCAAAGCAGATTACCCTTCACAATGTAGGTGGGCCTCATCCAATCAGTTAAAAGCCTTAAGAGGAAAGACTGAGGATTCCCAATGAGGAAGGAATTCTGCCTCCAATCTGCCTGTGGGCTCTAGATGACTGTAAAACTAACTTTACTCTGGTCTCCTGCCTGCCAGCCTGCCCTTCAGACCCTTTGTTTTTGGGGTTGCTAGTCCCTAGAATAGCCTGAGTAAATTTCTTTATCTATATTTCTCTCTCATATATCTATAATTTATTTCCTGTTTTTCTGGAGAACCTGCCTAATACAAAATATAAATAGTATTGGTGAGACACAATTATCCAACTGACCATTTGACTCACAAAAATAAATATTTTGGAACAGAATTATTTTAAGGAAGGGCTTGGGTATTACATCCTTGCTGTGACATCAGATGACATTAGTTTCCCATAATGGAAATTAAGAAGTTGCTGATAAACGAATAGGTAGAGCCATCGCCTGAATGTGAAATCAGGACCCTCACCACTCCTTGTTTAACACCCCATAAGCACGCCTTGCTCTCCGTGCTGTGATGAAGAAGCAGCAAATTTCGCAACTGCTTCTGGCAAGCAATTGTGATACAGGAATTTGCCTTTTTTATGAAATGGCTCAGCTAGGGTAATTATTTATCTGAACAGGCTGATGCCTCGAGCTTAGTGCCTTTGGATTCCTGCAAGACCAAAGGTGGGCCTGATTGACAGATAGCTGAATCTCTGTCGCCTGGGTAAGCTCCTGCTGGTAATGAAGCATTCATACTCAGACCTCACCTTTCTGGACCTGCCAGGCTGCATCTGCTGGCAGCAGCTCTGAAAGCTTTCCATGGGAAAATGATGTTTCAAAGGTGCCAATTACAGCACATATGTATTTCACCTTGAGAATTTAAATTGGCAAAGATAATATCATGGGCTGCCTTTAGAGTTTTGATGGGAGGTTCATTTGTACTAAGAGATCTGATCGAAATGCAGTTATTAACAGAGGCTTTGGAAAACAGTGCACGAAAAGCAATTGGGAATTGTTTTTTTAAAAGCATGTCCTAAAGGATCATTTACCAGCCAGCTCTCAGCTCATGTTTAAAGAATAATGGCGTGCAAATAAGCATGCTCTTCCAGAAACCAACTGGGTTTGGACTCCCAGATGGAGCATCATCTGTAGATATGAATTAGCTTGTTCTTACTCACAGTGTGGGACACCTAGAGGAGGTTTCTTTTCTTTTGTTCAACACAGGAATTGATCAGAAGGAAAACTGGGAAACTGAACTTTCTTTTGTATCAGGCTTATCTATGATTCCTGACCACCTTCCTCCTCCTCCTGCTTCTTAGAGCAGCTCATTAGGCAAGCTTATGAAATAGGAAAGTAATGGGTAATAAAATGAATGCACATAGGATGTCTACTGTGGGCCAAGGGTATTATATCTTACTTTATCTAATCCTCACAAAATCCTTTGAAGTTTGGATTAAAGAAGAAACATTTTTATTTCTATCTTGTCTGGGAGTAATTGAGATTCTGAGATGTCAACTAACCAGTTCAAGTTTGTCTAGATAGGTAAAATTCCAATGCCTTTGTCTCTTGCCATTAATACATATGCACCTTTTCTTCTTCTACAAGTACAGGTGTTTCTCTCGGTCTCTGCTCTGTCTCTCTCTCTCCCTCCCTCTGTCTCTCTCTGTTTCTGTCTATCTCTCTGTCTCTGTCTCCTTATCTCTCTCTCTCTCTCTTTCCTTCTCTTCTCTTTTCTCTTCCTCCTCCTCCTCTTCTTCTTCTTCTTCTTCTTCTTCTTCTTCTTCTTCTTCTTCTTCTTCTTCTTCTTCTTCTTCTTCTTCTCTTCTTCTTCTTCTTCTTCTTCTTTTCTTCTTCTTCTTCTTCTTCTTCTTCTTCTTCTTCTTCTTCTTCTTCTTCTTCTTCTTCCTCTCTCTCTCTCTCTCTCTCTCTCTCTCTCTCTCTCTCTCTCTCTCTCTCTCTCTCTCTCTCTCTCTCTCTCTCTCATTTCAGGCATGTGTGAAAACACTCCCTGTATCCTTCTGTAAATCCAGATTTCTGCTGTAGTAAGGGAAAACATCTGATAAACTCATTCATACGTCATTGATAGAGACTTAATATACTGTGCCTTCCTGAGCATTTTAATGCAAAAGGTCAGAAAGAGGATGAAGCTTAGTAGAAAGAATTGCTTTGTAAGTGGATTTTTACAATCTGTAGAGAATTTGGCTTTGGGCCAGAGGCTTTAATCTGAATGCCTCAGATAATCCCACTCAGGAACCCTGCTATCACCAGCAGTCCCTCCCCCACTGCTGCTCACTGTCTCCTTAGCATATCTTCATTGCCATTCAGCATTCACATCTTGCTTCCCACCATCCAACTAGTTACACAGGCACTTTTTTGAAGGCAGTTCTGGTATAGGAATCAAAATGGTAGTCAGATTCTTTGCATAATTATGCCAGATTTCTGAAGAAAACTTTTGATTTAAAATAACCCTTTATTTCACACCCTTCTCTTTGTCAGGGGCTTCTTCCCTCAGCAAAAGTGTTAATCCACAGACCGAGTGATCTAGACCTGGGTTGGATTTATGCTCCCTTTTTAACTTTTACTTAAGCAGTCTGACCCGGGTTTTAGATGTTCTGAGACAGACATCCACCTGCCACAACAAATGGGACAATAAGTGCCCTCTTCCATATGGATGACCTAATTCTACCATCACAACCCAGGAGTGGCCATCACAAGTAACGGAACCCATTGGTTAGCTATTTTCAGAAATGACAGCTCAGTGGCAATTATGGGAAAAGCAGATCTTTGTTTTCAGCAGAAACTTGCCTTCAGAGGGCGAGTGATAGACAGCATCCCAATAGGGCATTTCATTATCTAGGGGTAATGTGTCGGCAACTAAGTCATTTCAGCATGCTCATTCAGATGCTGTCCCACTCAAAAATAAGCTTTCGCCAAGGCCCACATGAAGGTTCCCTGGTACATCAGAGCCACATGCTCTTCAATGGCCTTGTCACATCTTCCCTGGGCACAAGATATGGCATCCTGGGGCCTCAGAAGCCCAAAGTGGCTGGCTTCCCTGTCATCTCACAGTGTGCCTCCGCACAGTGAGGTGTCCCTCCAGCACCTGATTTTCATGACTGAGCGTCATCCTTGACTCCTGCTTGTCAGAGACCTGAACCACCAAGCTCTTTTCTACAACAAACACGATAGCTCCTGGCTGTGCTCTGCGTCTCAATTCCAAATGTCTGCTCTCATCACATCCTAGCAGAGAGTGAGAGCCCCAGGGACCTGCCACAACACTGGCTGCTGGCAGATTTCTCCGTTTCATCAGGTCTGACCGCTAGAAAGCTGCATACTTGGAATGTGTAGCTCCAGCTTCCCATAGCAATGTCTTCACAGAGCTCTGGGCTTAGCATGATGCCCTTGGCTTTGGGCTCTGGTCAGTGTGAGAATGAGCACATGAAGAAAGCCTCTGCATTTCACAAGCTGCTGTAGAGGGTCCCATCCATCATGCTGGTCAGTGCCCCATAGAGAATACATGAGAAAGGTCTCTTTAAGAGTCCATCAACTAAGATCCTCTGATGAAAAGCTGTGCTCTTAAGAGACCTTTCTGTACTCCTGTTATTAAGGTAATGAGAGCATGTCAATGCATTATAGTTGCTTTTTTGCCTGAGCAGCCAAAAGCCTGGGGCTGAATTTCCTTCTCTGTGTCAGTGGCTTTCTTGTATTTCATCTTGGGATATAATTATTCCCCCTCTTTATTCTTCTCATTACTTGGCATTTTCCTGGACGCGGAGGTAGACATTATAACGCTTATTCTCACCACACCTAAAAGTACCTATTTACTATTGTTATTTTGTAGATGATGAAAATAAGAAAGAGGGAGATGAAGTGATTTACCCCAGTCAACCAAGTCCCATTAGGATATTTGTTAGTTATTAACAACAAACAGGGGAATGGGAAAAAGGTAGTGGGTGGTCATAACACAAGCTCTGAGTCTAAGGAAAATCTTCCTGCGGCTGCTGTTATTGATGTGACACTGGCCAAGCCACTCACTGTGTTCATAGGCACTTATTCAGCAAACGAGACTCTCTCGTGTCAGGTGAGCCATTATTGTGGACATGCCCATGTGAGGACCAAGAAAAACGTTTACAATAAGCACTTACCATAGGATTCAAACATCACATTAAAAGATACAGATCTTGTATATGTATGTTTTGCCCTATTATTAGGACACAAAATTTAGAAGCCAAGTAATTATAATTTAAGTAATTTGTTTAATACAGTACCTAAAATTACTTACTGTCAGATAAACATTTCCTAAGAAGATCAAAATATATGGTTATTTTAGATTTTCCCATTTGGATCCCTTTCAATTTCTGCAGTTTATTAGCTTGCTTCAGCGTCTTTGAGCATTAGTCAACATTTAAAATGTAGGGTTTTATGATTCTGGGGAAAGCAATTGCTTCCAAGGGAGAAAACATTCTGTAAATTACATGTAAATGTTTTTACTTGGATGAGTTCTTTTGCATCTGTGCAGAGGATCATTTTAATTTACACAAGAATGAAGGTTTTCCGTGATTGAATGTAGTATGCATGCTTGTGTATCTAATTTCCACTTCATTTCTACAGGAGTCTAGCAGACACAAGGGGCATTTTGTTATAATGTAAGTGCTACTTTAAAATAAAATAAAATTATAATAAAAAGCTAAGGATTAGTGTGCCATTTCTAATTTTATTCCCGAGCTGTCCCTTGGAGTGGATCGAAGCAGGTCTGAGTCATGTAATTTGGCATTATGAGGCTCTAAAGATGCAGGCGATAAAGTCTTCATCTGAGGAACAAAACAGACCAGAACTCAGAAATGTGATTGACTAAAAACATCAAACTATCTCCCCTTTCTTCACCGCTATACCTCTCAGACTATACCCGATTCTTCTTAGGTAGAAACTGTTCTATAAATCATTCCCTTTTCTTTTTCCCCTTAATCTCTGAGATTATGTACCATTTTTCAAGATGGAGTGCTTGAAAATCCAAATGATTATGAAGGTATCAACTAATTCAGTTTCTCCACTTTGTGACATTAAACCTTTCAGAGAAATAAGCGGTATCTAGTCTCTGTTTATGGACAGTGAAGAGAATGTGACATTTTGACATTAATCAGTTTCTGGGGTGAAGACAAAGGTTTTGATGTTCTAATTTCATTGCTCCATTACTGAAATTGTAATAATCAAGGCCACTGAAATGTGCAAATGGTGTGACTATTGGCCTCTTCCCATTTCAGAGCCATAGGACTTCTTTCCTGTTCATCTTATTAAATCTGCATTATTGGATGCCCTAAATTAATTAAAGGTTATTGCTTAAGTTCAAATGTATACACACCAGCTAGTTCCAAGGTTTTAGTCTCAGAAATGTTGCTTCTCTTTACAGCTCCTTTGTTAGGTGCAAGTAAATTTTTAGCATTTTATTTTTAACATCACTTTTTTTTTTCTAGGAATTTCTTTTCTTTGGCAATCTTGGGACGTAAAGTTGTAGAATGTCCCCTGGCTTACATCAGGGAGTATCGAGGTTCTGGAGCATGGGCATCTTGCCCAACATAACTTGGCATACCATTCTTAAATGTGCTGGAGGGCCAATACATTTAAGCTGCTGTAGTCTCAGGTCCAGTGGAGACGAGTGAACACATGATGTGCTCCATTTGCATCTGTCAAGATGGCTCCTCCTAACTGGCTTTGCAGTGGAACAGGTAGGAAGCAAAGGCTAGAAACCCACTCAGGTTTTTTCCAGCATAGCTGCACTTGCACTATATTTGGAAAGGGCTTCTGTGTTAAGGTGTGAAATCCAGGTGCCCGAATCTCTGGCATTCCAGTTGCTTACTTGCCAGCAGAATCATAATACATCCCATAATTAATAATATCCGTTTCAGACATTTCAAACTCCCCAAAGCTCAGGTAATTGTTAAATGCAGACATGTGAAGTCATTCACTTTGAAATAGAAAGAAAGTGTATCAGATAACTAAATAAAAACTTTCAACCTCATGGGTATTTCTTTCGTAATAGATTTGGCTTTCGTTGGCCAATCTTATCTCAATGGTGTAATATTAGAGGTACAATTATACAAACACTAATGATCCTGATTCCCTTTAATTCTGTAATATTTGGGGTTACCTGATAAATACTGAATTGAATGATAATGCCTAAATATTTCTGTGGGACTTAACTGTCACCATATGTGCTTCATTTGGGAGTCATTTACTCATTATAGCTTTATTTAATAACTAGAGGCCCCGTGCACGAATTCATGCACCAGCGGGGACCCTCGGCCTGGCCTGTGGGATTGGTCGGAAACTGGCTCTTTGACATACCCCTAGGGGTCCTGGATTGTGAGAAGGCACAGGCCAGGCTGAGGGACCCCACTGGTGCATGATTGTGGTTGGAAAGGGACCCAAGAGGTTGGCCAGCCAGGGAAGGACCGTGGGAGGGCTACAGAGTGTGTCCGGCCCATCTTGCTCAGTCCTGATCAACTGGACCTCAGCAGCAAGCTAACCTACCAGTTGGAGCATCTGCCCCCTGGTGATCAGTGCCCATCATAGCGAGCAGTTGAGCGGCCTTAGCATATAATTAGCATATCATGCTTTGATTCGTTGAATGGATGACCAGACACAGCATATTAGGCTTTTATTATATAGGATAGGATAGGAGTAATTTTTGTCTTTGACAATACTGCTACTAATCTTGGTTTTAAATTAGGATTTAATCCCTAATACTTAGAAACTTTGAATAACTCTTTAGAAAAGCTTTAAATATCACCTACTGTGCCAATTAATTCCATAAGTCTAATCATCAATGTATTTCTTCCTAAAAGTTCTCTGCACTGGATTCTAAGGAATCCTGTATACTGTGTATAAGCCTGGTAAATCTGAAATTTCAGATACACATTAAAAGTTTTACAACCTTCACTTAATATCAAACTTCATCATAGTTTAAACTTCATACTTTAAAAATAATATAAAATAAGTCTGGATCAAGGTGGCAGTTATAACTCCCTATTTTACCCAAGTTCCTTGAAATAACAAAATAAAAAATTTTAAGAATTAAGCCTTCTGGTAAACAAGAAAGTGTGCCACAAGAGAACCAGAAATTCTGAGGAACTACAAAAAAATTTAAAAATAAACAGGATCAGAACCACAGAGAAAGGAAATTGGAAAAAAACAACATAGCTAGGTTAAATCAGGGAGAGGACTACCATGGGCATGAATTTTTCAGGGATACACCAACTTCAAGAAGAGTAAACACAAGTAATTTGGAATTGCCTTCAAGCAATGACTGTGGTGATTACACAGCTACTGTACTGGGGCTTGGCCAGTGAGCCCTTTTTCATCCTTGGTTTTTGTTACACTGTGGCCAGCATAAAAGCCTAGATGGTTTCATGGGAAAATTCTACCATATGTTTAAAGACCATATAATTCCTATATTACATCAATAATTCCAAAGAAGAGAAAACATTAGAAAGTTTTCGTTCTTTAAGGCTAGTGTAACAGAAAAAAAGTACCAGAAAATAAAAATCAAGGCACAATTCAAGCTGACTTGTGAATTTAGATGCAAAAATTCTAAATAAAATACTTGCAAATTAAATCCAGCAATGTATTAGCAAGGATATTTCCCAGGAATACAATGATGAATCATGTTGATTATTCACTATATTATAATGTATTCGAAATAATATTACCACCTTAACCAATTTTTAAAATTAAATCCATATGCTCATCTGCATAGATGCCAGAATTGCATTTTATGTAATTCAATACCAAATTCTGACCAGAGCAATGAAACATAAAGAGTCAAGCAAATCCAAAAGACGACAAGAAAAACCCTCAAAGCACACTAAGAAAAGAAAGAAAACTTGGATAAAGGGCATCCATCAAGAACAAAACCAAATTTTAAAGGCTATTCTAAGAGTAGAGAAATGTCTTTGTAGCTCACAGCCTCCAAGGTGACCTTCCCCCTCCTGGTGCTTATACTTTGTGTAATCTCCTCCCCTAGAGGGTGGGAGGACTTGTGACTTGTGTCTAACCAATAGAATATGACAAAAGTTATGGGATGTCACTCTCATGATTATGTTACATTATATGGCAAAAGGGATGGAAAGTCATGCCTGGATCACATTATCCTATGTAATAAAAGGCTAATGTGCAAAGTGTCCCCTCAGAAGTTCAACTGGGAGACTGGGAGTTCGATCACTCACTATGATGTGTGTGACCACCAGGGGGCAGTGAAGAACATGGCAGGTGACCAGCAGAGGCTGTGGAGCCACTGAAGGAGCCAGGGAAGAAAAAGGCGGGGAGGCTGGCAGGTGGGGAACCTGGTCGGCCCTGATCGCTGGCCAGGTTTAGGGACCCTACCTGTGCATGATTTCGTGCATCGGACATCTAGTGCTATATAAGCCAATTCATTTTCTCTTCCTCTTCTACTGACTTTGATGAAGCAAGCATCTACTTTGTACAGCCTTTGGAAAGAGCCACATGACAGGGAACTGTGGGTGGTGCCTAGGAGTTGAGTAAAACCCCTAGCTAACAGGGAGCAAAAGGTTCTAGAGCTCTCAGCCCTATAGCTATAAGAAAATAAATCCTGTCAACAATTGGAGGAGCTTGGAAATGGATTCTTCTCCAGCTGAGCCAGATGAGGAAGTAGCCCATCAGACAACCTTGATTGTAGCTCCTAAGACCTTGATATAGAAAAACCAGCTAAGCCATGCCCAGACTTCTAACCCACATAAACTACGAGAAAATAAATATGTGCTGTTTTACAAGCGTTAGAGAGGTTTTAGAGAAAAAAGAACCCTAATTCACTGCTGGTAGGAATGTAAACTGGTATAGCCACTATGGAAAATAGTATTAAGAGTAACTCTACTCTTAATTTTTTATTCAAAAAATTAAGAGTAGAGTTACCATATGACCCAACAATCCCTCTTCTGATACCTACCCCAAAATTTTAAAAAAATTTATTTGCAAATATACATGCATCCCATGTTCATTGCAGCATTATTCATGATATTCAAGACATGGAAACAACCTAAGTATCCTTCATAGATGATTGGATAAAGAAAATGTGGTACATATATACAGTGGAATATTACTCATTCATAAGAAAAGATGAAATACTGCTTTTGTGACAACATGGATGGATCTTGAGAATATGATATCATGCTAAGTGAAATAAACCAGACAGAAAAAGTTAAGAATCATGTGATTTCACTCATATGTGGAATATAAAACTGAAAGCAACAAGTGAATAAACAAGAAAAACAAAAACTCATAGACACAGACAACAATTTGGTGGTTACCAGAAATAAGGGGGTAGAGAAATAATAAAGGATTAAGGGGAGCAAATATATGGTGACAGAAGAAGATTTGACTGGGTGCTAAACACACAATGCAGTATCATAGATTATATACCTGAAATATATTACTTTATTAGCCAATATATAAATTATATGTAATATGTAATTTTCTTAACCAATGTCACTGCAATAAATGTAATTTAAAAAATTTAAAAATAAGCTAACTAAAAAATTTTCCAGTAATTAGCAACTAATACAATCTATTATCACTATTAATTTTTTAATGTTTAAAGTTTTTTAATGATGTGATTTAGAAGATATTAATTGGTATACAATAAACTATATATTTGAAGTATATAATTTAATAAATTCTGACATGTAGATATAAATATATAGTAGATATAGATGTAGATATAGATAGATAGGCAGATATAGATATACATGGGAAACCTCCATAGTATTCAAGAAAAAAAATAACCATTGTCCCCAAAAGTTCTCCTGGCCCCTTTGTGATCCCTCTCTTCTGCCCACCCCACTTTAACCCCTCATTGCCAATCACTGATCTGCTTTCTGTCACTATAGATTAGTTTGCATCTTCAAGAATTCTAGAATATACTCTTTTTTGGTCTGTCTTCTTTCACTTGCTATAATTTTTTTTGAGATTCATTCATGTGAAATTATCCTATGTAATAAAAGGGTTATATGCAAATTGACCCTAACAGCAGAACGACTGGGAATGACTGGTCACTATGACACACACTGACCACCAGGGTCAGATGCTCGATGCAAGAGATGCCCCCTGGTGGTCAGTGCACTCCCACAGGGGAAGCTTTGCTCAGCCACAAGCCAGGATGATGGCTGCCAGTACAGCGTTGATGGTGGGAGCCTCTCCCACCTCCTCACCAGCACTAAGGATGTCCAACTACAGCTTAGACCTACTCCCTTCTGGCAAGTGGACATCCCCCGAAGGCTCCCAGGCTGCCAGAGGGATGTCTGACAGCCAGCTTAGGCCCGGTCTTAGGGAGCCTAAGCCAGCAGGTAGACATCCCCTGAGGGGTCCCAGACTGTAAGAGGACACAGGCCAGGCTAAGGGACACCCTCAAGTGCACACATTTTTGTGCACCAGGCCTCTAGTATATTAATAATGTATTGCTCTTTTATTACTGAACTAGGGGCACAGTGCACAAAAATTTGTGCACTCGGGGGGAGGGTGGGGATCCCTCAGCCCAGCCTGCCCCCTCTCACAGTTTGGAACCCCTCAGTGGATGTCCTACTAATGGCCCCAGTCTGGCAGGCACAGTGTGTGTGTGTGTGTGTGTGACCACTGGGGGCCTGCCCCCAGCCACATCTGAGGCTCAGAGCAGTCTTCCTGTGTGTGTCTATCTGCTGGGGGTCTGACCCCAGGCACATCGTGGAGGCTTGGAGCAGGCACCCCCTGTGTTTATCTCTGAGACTCCTGCCATCCCCTACATGTTGTTCTCTTTTTTGAGCTGTGGCCAGGGCTGGGTGCTGCCTGCCTGCCAGGCTTGCCTACTCGTCATCTTGCTTCAGCCACCAGGAAGTGGGGAAAACCCCGCCTATTCACTACCTTGAGGCCGGGCCAGCCTTTCCTGCTCCCCAATCCCCCAAGGGGACTGGAAAGCAGGCAAGCGGCGCCTGCCCCACCCCTGCCACTGCTTGTGCCTACTGCCCTGGCCCCACCACTGCCCGCCCCACCTCCACCACCACTGCTTCTCACACCATGGCTGCCAGCCTCCATCTTGGCTGGGTTAATTTACATGCAACCCTCTGATTGGCTGGTGGGCATGGCCTGGTTGGTGGGCATGGCTTGGGCGTCTCGGAGAGATGGTTAATTTCCATATTACTCTTTTGTTAGAGTAGATAGTGTTTAATTATATCAACATACAGCAATTTGTTTATCTTGAATATTTGGGTTGCTGGACATTTAGGTTGTTTCCAGTTTGAAGATATAACAAATAGTTCTGTGAACAATCATATGCAAGTCTTTGTTTAAATGCATGTTTTCATTTGTCTTGCATAAATACCTAGGACCACAGTAAGGGGATCATATGGTATATGTGCATTTACATTCTAAGAAAATGCCAAAATGGTTGTACCAATTCTACATTCCCACAAACAGTATGTGTTTCAGCTCCTCCACTCCCTCACCAGCACTTGCTACAGTCAATCATTTTAATTGTAGGCATTCTAGTCTGCAAGTAGGAATATCTCACTGTGGTTCTAATTTGCATATACCTAATGCCTATGATATTGGGCATCTTTTTCATGTGCTTATTTTCCATCCATGTATCTTTTTTAGTGATGTGTCTGTTCACATTCTTCTTCCCTTTTATATTGGATCATATGTTTTCTTATTACTCTGTTTTGAGAGCTTTAATATATTTGGATAGGTAAAAGTCTTTTATCCAACCTGTGATTTGCAAATGTTGCTCCCTGTCTGTGGTTTATCTCTCATTATCTTGCCAGGGTCTTTCAAAGAATACGTTCTTAATTTTGGTAAAGTTTAACTTCTCATTTTTTTTCTTTTACGATAAGCTTGTGGTGTTGTATTTGAAAAATTTTTGCTTAGCTCAAAGTCACAAGAATTTTCTTCAGTAATCTGCATTTGTTTATATAGGTCAAGGTTTTATTCTGTTATTATTTTTCTTCTGTTTGTACAATTTTTAGACAAATTTTGTAATGCAGGTCTGTTGGTGATGAGCTTGTGTATATCTAAAAACAGTTCATTGAGCTTTAATTTTAAAAGGTATTTTCACAGGATAGAGAATTCTAGGTTGACAGTATTATTATTTAAGTGCTTTTTAAGTTGTTGCTGCAGTGTCTTTTAGCTTGAATTATTTCCAATGAAAAGTGTGCTAATATTCTTATCTTTGTTCTTTGAATGTAATGTCTGTTTTCTCTGGTTGTGTTTAAGATTTTCTTCTTATCACTGCTTTTAAGCAATTTGATTATGATGTGCCTTAGTGTCATTGTCTTCTTATTTCTTGTGCACATGGTTTGCTGGCCTTCTTATATCTGGGGGTCTCTAACACTATAAATATTTCCATAAGTTTAAGAAAGGTTTTGGTCAATTTTTTGTCAAATATTTTGTTGGTTCCTTCCCACTCTCCTTGCCCTTGTGTACTCAGTGACATGTATTTGATCACTTGAAGTTGTTCTCAGTTCGCTGATGCTGTATATTTTTTCTACTCAGTTTTACAATTTGTTTAATTTTAAACAATTTATATTGCTGTGTTTTCATGTTCACTTTTTTTTGTCAATGTCTCATCTGAGATTAATCACAGTCTTTGTATTTTTATCTTACACATTTTTCATCCCTAGGAGTTTTATTTGAGTTTCTTACATATCCTTCCTACCTCCACTTAACATGGTCAGCTTTTCCTCTAGCTTCTCAAACGTATGGAACACCGCTGAAATAATTGCTTCAGTGTCCTTCTCTACTAATTCTGAAATCTGTGTTGTTTCTGGGTTAGTTTTGGCTGGTTAATTTTGCTCCTCATTAAGGGTTGTGTTTTCCTGCTTCTTTGCATGCTTATTATTAGGTGCCAGATATAACTCCTATATTGCTTGAATTCTTACCACAGACTGTCTATATACTTTACTACTTATCCTATATAATAAAACCCTAATATGCAAATCAACTGAAGGGTGAAACAACCTGTGAAAAAAACTGGTCACTATGACCCTCACTGACCACCAGGGAGCAGACGCTCAATGCAGGAGTGTCTGCCCCACTGACCAGGGGCAGCTCCTGCATTGAGCGTCTGCCCCCTGAGAAGGAGGGGACCAGCAGTGGTGAGAGGGGGGCAGGGCCGGCCAGTGGGTGGCAACACGCTGCCAGCCAAGGCAGGTGCCAACAGAGGACTCTCTATCATTACACCAGCCAGTTGTCCCACAAATGGTCCTGATCGCCAGCCAGGTCTAGGGACTACCTTATATATTGGGAACAGTCTCTTACATTTAAAAATTAAAACCTGTAAGGCTACTCTAACCCTGAAACAACAGAATGATGCAGTGATGACAGGCATGGACTCTGGCTTGCACATTTTGTGGTCAGCCTTGATTCTGACACTTATAAACTGTATGACAAAGCCAATTACTTAACTTCTCTCTGCATTACTTTCACCCATATGTTGGGGAAATGGTACCACTGCCTCAGAATGTTATGTACTACTTTTTATAATCAGGGCAAAACAATGTCGCTGCCCATACAACAGCAAGATGCCTTTCACCTGTTTTAAAAATATAGTCACTGGTACATTCAGCGGCCCTGATTGTGAGAGGATGTCTGACTGCCAGTTTGGGCCAGACATACCCTGAGGGGTCCTGGATTGCAAGAGGACATAGTCCACGCTGAGGGCCCCTCCCCCGATGCATGCATTTTGTGCACTGGGCCTCTAGTGTGATTATAAAATTAAGACATGGGGAAAACTGAATGCCAAAAGAGAAAAAGAGAGGCAAAAAGAATGGAAACAAGAAAAAATGCAGTTTTGAGATTTATAACTGACTGGTAAAGGTCACGTGGACCTCTTAAAGTCAGTTTACACACTTGTGGTCTGTTTGGGACACCATAGTAGATAGAGGAATGTAATATAATTCTAAGGGCTTTGTAAGCAGTTGTTATCCATTTGTGGAATGTAGATTGGGGACTGAATGATGAGATTAAATGTATAAGAGAAGATGTTCCTTTTGAGGGGAAGGGGAAGTGAGGCTTTCAAATCTTCAGCTGATGGTTAAAGACATGTAATATTACAAAATCTATGTAAGAAAAGTTAATTTTAAAAATGAGAAATTCATATCAGGAGTCATTTAAGCTTTCTTCCCAGATCTCAGATGAAAGCTCATCAGTTGTAAATTCTCAGTGCTTTCCACAGTTGTGAATTTTAAATGAAAACAACAACAGCAAAGATCTGGAGTCTAACAGGAAAGAAGTACATGGGATGAGCCTGGTGGCCCGAGAGGCCTCAGAGAGGAGGGGCAGGGGCTAGGCTTCTGTTTTGTCTGCTTCTCCTGGCTCCAGCACTCTTTCATGTTTCATATTAAGCAAGAATTTGTCACTGAGGTAACAGCTCTGTGCAGTGATCAGGATGCTCAGAGCACTTGACAGCAAGTCTGATCATGTTATATGGCTAGCCTCAGGGTGACAGGGACAGAGGAGTCAGGCTTTCCGCTGTTGGTGACACTGGCCCTTGAAACCATCCTCCTTCCCTCCCACCCCTCTTTATCCTTCTTGC
The DNA here is from genome assembly GCA_004026665.1 of Murina feae. Lineage (NCBI taxonomy): Eukaryota > Metazoa > Chordata > Mammalia > Chiroptera > Vespertilionidae > Murina > Murina feae. The sequence continues at coordinate 32,751 of PVJC01005800.1, read as the reverse complement.
TCCCCCTTCCTCGCTCCCTCCTTCCTTTCCTCATTTCTTCCTTCCTTTGTTCTTTCAATCTTTTATTCAACTCAATAACTTATTGAGTGGGTACTGTGTTAGGCATTGTTCTAGAGGAGATGCTGGAAAAGCAGCAGCAAACACAGCATAAAAAAAGTCTTTATGTCAATGAATCCTTCATTGTTGGTCTATTTTTAGAAATCAAACTTTTAAAAATTGATTTTTCTATCAGGGACAGTATATTCTGACCAATTGTGAATTTCTTTTTTTTCTTTATTGACTAAGGTATTACATATGTGTCATCCCTCCGTTGTCCCCCTACCCCCACTCATGCCAATTGTGAATTTTGAGCAATATTTTCCACAGGTATTTGTATTACATGTTGCAAGTGAATTGACATTTTGGTTTATAAACCAAACCCTTATTGGTTTAACTTGGTATGAATTAAATTCTTGAGATAAAATTATGTTTGGATTGACAAAATTCAGATTAGGAACCTATGAATCTAAGTATTACATCCAAAGTTCCACTGCTCTAAAGTTTTGGTTCTCTCCTTGCATGACACCTTTCCCCATCCCTGGAAGGCCTCCATAATACCCCAGCTTAGGGAATGGCTCCAGCCATTAATTAGTTAAAAAGGAAAAGATAGAGAATTTAGCAATAAGGGACAGGATGGGAGACATGGCACCCTGAGGCACAGAGACAGATCCAGCTTGGTCGCTGTTAGAGGCAGACATAGTCCGCTCTCACATTTTTAAATTCCTCCAGATTGGATTTAGGTTCTTTCTTGAATTCACTTTAATCTATTGCCACAACTATAATATTCCTTTCTGAGTTTCCAAAAATTATATCTATGCCACTTCAATCATACTTTTTAATAAAAATATCATTTAACAAGTGTGTGTGTGTGTGTGCGTGTGTGTTAAACTCTCAGTGTGTGGTGGGGATGTAATTTGTATTTTATATCCTCAAACCCAGACTCTGAGGTAGGTACTGTTATCCCATTCTACAGAGGAGGAAACTGAGACTTAGAGAAATTATATAATTTATCCAAAGTCAATTATTTAACAAATTATGGATCCAGAATTTGAAGCCAGATTCTGACTCTAGAATCCATGTCCTTAGCCATTGCACCTATCTACCTTTCAGTTATTATTACTTGAACTAATCCAAAAATTAATGTGAAACATGGGATGGAGCCCACAAGATTGTCATAGGATGAAATAGCACAGTAGGTGTAAAGCACTTAGTAGGGCAGTGGCTGTTGATCTATCATCTCTGAATAAGCTCCATTTTCATATCCTCCCTCTTAAATGTGATAGCTTCTACAGGGTAAGTTCTGAGCAGCCCAGAATAGGCTGATACTACTACTTGATCTGTTCTGTACTTACCCTTCTGTTCATCAGATTGAGTGTATTAATTTTTTTTCACATTCAAGTTAATCTGCTATTCATATTAAATTTACAGTCATCTAAAATTGATTTTTAGAAGATGAATTATTTTTAAGCAGGCCATTTCCTTTTTGATACTTGTAGAGAGGTCATTTTAGTGTATTTCTGTCCTTGTCAGTTGAGGGTGATATAGCCAAGTACCATGGACTGGGTGGCTTATAAATGACAGAAGTTTATTACTCACCATCGTGGAAGATGGAACTCCAAGATCAGGGTGTCAGGACGGTTGGATTCTGGTGAATTCTGGATTGCAGGTTGCTGACTTCTCTTTGCAACCTCACATGGCAGAGGACAGAGAGGAGAAGCAGGCTCTCTTGTGACTGTTATATGGGCACTAATCCCATTAGAGAGAGCTCTATCTTCATGACCTCATCTAATCCTAATTACCTCCCAAAGGCCCTCCAGCTAATATCATCATATCAGGGAAGGCATAGGGTTTTGAAATGTGAATTTTGGTTGGGACACAAGCATCCAGTACATAGCAACTACTTTCTAGTCTTTTATCTAGATATACATTTACATATATATATTTATATAGACATGCATAAATACATTTTTATTAATAACTTCATTTTTCTTAGTGCGTGTATCATGAATATTTCTCCATGTCATGAAAGATCCTTTTAAGACATAATTTTTAATAGCTTCATAGTATTCTATTACATAACTGTACTTTATTTAATCCATTATCAATTGGTGGGCTTTTACCATTTCTCAGGTTTCTGACACCCTGTTTTAAATATTGATTCCTGTCACCTCAATAAATAACTTCAAAATCTGCCCAGTTCCTAATTATACAATCTGGTCCTCAAACTGCTGTTCAAAGATGCTGCTGTATGTCTGTGAGATCTACTGAGGTGAGATGTTATGCTAAGCCATATTCTGCTTCCTCTAATGCAATTCTTTGGGAAGTTCCTTATTAAACACTGCAGAAACATTTATCTCTGAGGATATTAATATGCATATGAGTTTTTGTACCCCTATGTTCATTGCAGTGCTATTTACAATAGTCAAGATTTAGAAGCAGACCAAGTGCCCATCAGTAGATGAGTGGGGGGGAAAAAGCTGTGGTACATTTACACAATGAATTACTACTCGTCCGTAAAAAAAACAAGGAATTCCTACCTTTTGCAACATCATGGATGGACCTGGAGAGTATCATGCTAAGAGAAATATGCCAGCCATAGAAAGACAAATACCATAGGATTTCACCTAGATGTGGAATCTAATGAACAAAATAAACTAACAAAGAAAATACAAACCATCTCATAGATACAGAGAACAGACTGACAGCTGTCAGAGGGGAGAGGGTTGGGGGCTGGGTGAAAGATGAGGAGATGAACCCAAAATTAAAATGTTATAGACAGAGAGCAGTCTGGTGATTACTGGAGGGAAAGATAGGTGGGAGGAGGTAGGAGAGGGAAAAGGGGAAATAAATGGTGATGGAGGATATTTGACTTGGGGTGGCAAACATATAATATATAGATATAATATACAGATGATCTATTATAGAGTTGTATACCTGAAACCTAAATAATTTTATTAACCAATGTCCCTCCACTATATCCGATTAAAAATCAACAACAATAGCCTGTCTCCAGTATTTGGTTTTGTTTGATAAAAAGAAGGAGCTGGGGCCAGCCCTCATCATGGGCCCTGCCTGCCCTAATATGTTGAAATGCTCTCCATAATGTATTGTCAATATAGGTGGCAAAGTCCTATCAACTGTGAATATTGCACATGCAACAATAAAACATGATTTTTCTCCCCTGGAAAATGCCCTTGTTACAGCACTCAAAAATGAGTTAAAATGATTTCTTTGTTTCCCCAATGGACCTTTAACTGGAATATATTCCAGGCTTTCTGTAGCTTGCATCCTTATAAATTTATTCTTGTCAGGTCTGGCCATGGATCAGGCTCCCAGAATGAAATATGAGAATGAAAATGGAAGCAGGATCAGCTGCTGACACATTTGCCGGAGGAATTCAGTGTGAGGGAGACATTGCCAGGCAGAGTAGTGAGCCCAAGACAGCAAATGGCAGGGGGCATCGCTGCTCCCTTCCTGTCCCTATAAAACTGAGCAAATAACTGTAATGAAAGGTTTGATTCTGTCTAGGCTTTGCTGCAAACCACATACCCCAAAATAATAATAAAAGCACATGGCACCTCAGGATGGGAGGTGGAAGCTCAAAGAAATGATGCTGACCGGATTGACCTTTGTCACATGAGAAAATCAGATTGCTTGTAAGCAAAGGGATTTTAGCATGGGAAAAAGCCTTTCCAAGTGGGCAGACACCGTATGCAAGCAGCCATGCTAGCTCAGGAATCCTGAATTGGGCATACTGACTTCAGAGGGCATTTTGGAAAACAGGACTCCAAAGCAGGGAGATTTAAAGAGACAGATGATATTGTACATTAATATTTGCTCAGTGGAGGAAGGAGGGAGTGTGTTGCATGCAGTAGAGCTTTAGCAAATCTATTTTATTTCAAAATGTTTTATTCAAGTTTTATGTAACTTCTCTGCAAGTAAAGTGTTCCCCCAGAGAGACCTTAACCTGAGGCCTTTGGAGAACATTGTTATTTTCCTCTTTTTGTATGAAATCCCCAAATAGGTCACATTAACGTCTTTGTCCTTTGATTCAATTCTATTTATAGCACTTATTTTGAGTGCAGTGTGTGGCCCCTAAAGTTTGGCTCTTGTCCTCACTTAGAGTTATAATTGAAACACACTGACAGGCTGGAGAGAGATCAGACACAGGACAATTCATTCTACCTGTGGACTTGAAGGAAAGGGATGAAAATGGGGTTTGATCTCAGCCCTGGAAGCAGAGGACGCCCAAGCTCAGGAAAGTGTAAGCTTCTGCAGGAGAGTGAGCAGCCTGTCTGGCTCTGGGGAGAGAGTGGGGAGCAAGGAAGAACGAGGAAGAGTGAACCCAGAAAGAGTGACAGGTTGCATTTTTTGAAGTAATAGTATTCTTGACATTATAATAAGAGTAGTAAAGATTCTCTTGGCTAAAATATTGTATTGGGTTGTTTATCTTCATGCTGCGGTGAAAAAGATGGCATTCTCGCCATTTGCAACAGCATGGATGGAGCTAGAGAGCATTATGCTAAGCGAAATAAGTCAGTCAGAGAAAGATAAATATCACATGATCTCACTCATTTGTAGAATATAATGAACAATACAAACTGATGAACAACAACAGATCCAGAGACAGAGAAGCATCTATCAGATAGTCAAACCTCAGAGGGAAGGCAGGGGAGGTGGGGGTGAGGGGGAGAGATCAACGGAAGGACTTGTATGCATGCATATGAGCCTAACCAATGGACACAGACAGCAGGGAGGTGAGGGCATGAGTTGGGAGGCCAGTTGGGGGGCAATGAGGAGATAAGGACATATATGTAATACCTTAACCAATAAAAAATATATTACATTGGGAGTGTTCTTTTATAAAAGCCACTGGAATAACAGAAAAGAATGTTAACAACAAAAAGCACATCACCAGCAGAGTTTGCAGTGTTGGGTTTTGGCCACAACAGCTAAATCTTCATAGCGCCAGTCATGAACCATTGATACATGATACACCACAGACGGACTCAATATCATGTGCTCAGTACAGAGGCCGGTCACGAAGACCCTCATGCTGCATGATTCATTTATCTGAATCATCCGGAATGTGCCATAGAAAATACAAACCTATAAAGTCAGAAAGTAGATCAGTGGATGCCTAGGCCTGGGTAGGTGTAAGGAATGATTGCTAATAGCCATGAGTTTTCTTTTTAAAGTGAAAAAATTTCCAAAATGAGATTATGATGATTAGCTTAGATTATGCTCTATAAATATTCTAGAAATGAATTGCACATTTAAAAGGGGGTGAATTTTATGATATATGAATAGTATGTCAATAAAGCTATCTTTTAATTTTCTTTTCAATTGCAGTTGACATTCAATGTTATTTTATATTAGTTTATATTGTGGTGGTTAGACAATTATATGTGACAAAGTGATTTCGTCCATTATTCAAGTACCCTGGCACCATACACAGTATTACAATATTTCAATAAAACTATTTAAAAATATCTCCATAGTCATGGTTTTGCACCTTTAACCACAAGTTTCACCATCTAGGGAAGGAGAAAGAGAATCTTTGTGGGTTGTGCCTGCCTGGGTGTTGAAATGTGTCCTCAGTGACAGCAGCCAACCCTTCTTGAGTGTATCACTGGCCTCAGGTCCCCCAGGAGGTTCTGGGCCACCCTGACTGCCTACAGGGTGCAATGGAAAGAGCACTGGCCCAAGGAGAGTGGGGCTCAGGGCAAATGTCCTAATCCCCTGGATCCTAGATTGTACCCCAGCAGATGGGAATTGGGATTATAAAGAAGCAGCGAGGTGAGGAACGTGCAGGATGCTAGCTGGCTGGCTGGCAGGAACCTTCGGAAGATGACATTGACTCGGAGGAGTGATTCACTGCTGGGGTCTGGTCCTTGGATTATTGGGCTCTGGGTCTCGGACTTGGCCAGCACACTAAGAGCTGACCATCCCCCCTCCAGAGGTCTGCTCTAAGCATGCTCTCTCGATTTTGATTATATGCCTGGTTGCCAATTTTTAAATTTATAGCAAGAATTGTGACTGACAAGGGGATTAGATGACCATTTCTTTCAGCCAATGCACCCACTCACTTTAAAAATAAATTTAAATAAATGGCAAATTATGATCGGAAGTTACTTGGTCAGCACTGAGTTTTAATGAGATGAGATTCTGGGTTCTGGTAAAGTAGTGGGTTCATTGCTGAATGCAATTTATTTATCTACCTGTAGGACAGGACAAGACCGTTTGTGTCTTTGAATCAAAGTGTCCTCTTCCCCAAACGATAGGCACTTCCTCTCTGAAAAAAGAAACTTTTTGCCAACTCACCAGTGACGCCCTACCAAATGACCAGAATCTTAGTGTGTGATGTTCTTCATCCTATTAGCTTATAACTTTTTCTTTTTAATTCTGATCCAGGAAATATTTTATCTCCAAGCTGCCTTTTTAAAAATAATGTGGTCTTATTCACTGTATGTAAATCATGTAGTTTTCTTTTCAGAACATGGAGAGAGTTTTGCTGACACCATATCACCTTATAGCAGATAATAATATGCTATCATGTGTACATATGTACATAGACATCTATTTTATTATATTCAAACAAGTAATATATTGGTTTATAGTCAATAATAGAATATGCTGATTGATGGTTGTGAAAATAAGATCATGTGGGTTAACAGTGCTTTGAAAATCAGAAAGTATTTTCCTCACAAAAGATATTAATGACCAGACAAAACAGATTTGAGGCTATGACCATACAAAACCTAAATGTTTAGGATTTTGGAACTTGGGGCTAAGGATCCAATGGAGAAGAGGTTATTAACTAAGGTAGATGGTGCAACTGCACGTCTTTGGGCTAGCTCAGGCCCACAGCGTGTTTTTGTAAGGCCTACAGAGTGTTTATAGATTTTCAATTGATTGCCAACATTTAAAATTAGAAGAAATTACATAAAAGGACATATTTCCAATTCTATTGAAAAAAATAGTGTCTGGCAAGGATAGGGGTTATATTCTTGCATGACAACAATGTCAATAAGTTTAGAGAAAGTGAGCCCTTCAGAGTGCCCCACGCTTCACCCCCTCTTATCTTACTCCAGCCTGCTCTATTCACTTATATTACTGGACTGGCATTTGCAAGCATTTGAGTTACACCATACATAGAACAATTTCAGGAGTTCTGGGAATATTGTGTCTTTCAAAAACCTTTTCTATTTGTACCCTGATAGTAAAACTAACTTATAAAGACTAAAGGATTGTATTCTACAATTAGGTTGAGGAGCTCATACTCCAGAGGTAAATTATTTACATTAAGTCACAAAATGGTGCATTTGGGACTCTTCCTGGGCAAAAGTTTTGGCTACACTGGGAGAGATTATTATGCTGAGCTCCTGGGAGACAGGCCAGTGAAGGCATCCCAGAGAGAGAAGGAACAAGGGAAGCAAGAGGATAGACAGGCAAATTTCCCTGCCCCGCTGGCATGGCTCAGCAGTTGGGTGTCAACCTATGAACCAGGAAGTCACAGTTTGATTTTATTATTATTTTCATGTCCAGATTGAAGGTTTGATCACCAGTAGGGGGCTTGCAGGAGGCAACTGATCAATGATTCTCTCTCATCATTGATGTTTCTATCTCTCTCTCCCTCTCCTTTCTTCTCTGAAATCAATACAAATATATTTTTTAAATAGGGAAACCTCTTTCTATCTGATAATATTGTTGAGCTTCATATCTTTACGACAGACCCAGTTCCCATGAAATTTTTTTTTAATTTTTATTGTTGAAAGTATTACACATGCCCATAAAGTATTGAGGCCTAATCCACAGTCCCCAGGAGCTCCAGCGATAAGAATGTGCTGTTGTCCTAACCGGTTTGGCTCAGTGGATAGAGCCTCAGCCTGCGGACTGAAGGGTCCCAGGTTTGATTCCGGTCAAGGGCATGTACCTTGGTTGCAGGCACATCCCCAGTAGTGGGTGTGCAGGAGGCAGCTGATCAATGTTTCTCTCTCGTCGATGTTTCTAACTCTCTATCGCTCTCCCTTCCTCTCTGTAAAAAGCAATAAATTAAAAAAAAAGAATGTGCTGAATGTGCTGTTGGTTTTGAACCGGCACAGGTTATATGAGGGAATGATGATAACACCCATAGAGCAAGTCCAAAGTGAAGATGTACCCCACCCACTTGTCAAGCCCCATAGAGGGTGAATCAAAGGAGAGGAAGGCTTGCAACGCATTGTTTATGTACCCCCAAATGGCCTGTATGAAACCATGATTATGTTTATTTCCCTGATGTTGCATTGATAAAGGTGTATCTACCATGATGCATTCTCTGAAACATGCAAGGAATCTGCAAGACCTCACTGGGAAATGAGCCAGTACTGCCTTTTTGGCTTTTGTCATTTTGCTGGAGATGCAAAAGTGTACACAGAGGTCATTCATAATGAGCAGTGCTGTGGTAGTGAAACAGCCATTATAATAAATAGCATTACCTTGGACCATGATGTGGAAGCAGGTGAGATATGAGTAAGGAGGCTTAATGGGTGCTTGGCTGGCAAGTCATCTGACAAAAGGAGATGAAGAATTGTAGTAGTTACCTTAATAATTCTGGAAAAATAGAAACCCTCTCTATTTTCTCACAAATTGTGCCAGTTATCTATGTCATTTTGAATGTAGGCAACTCACCTACTCAGACATTGCAAGCTGACCTATTGCTGGCAAGTCTAAGGATGGAGGGAAGACAGGTGACTCTTCAGAAGAGATGTAAATACCACTTGTCATGATTTTATTATTATTTTCAAAGGAAAAAATTATTAGTTTGGAAAGTTATTATGAATGCTTTGCCTAACCTAGTTTTCTCTATTATAGAAAAGAAAACAAGGAATGTTTTCATTAACATAACTAAATTTATTTAAATATGTGGATAGAGTCTCAGTGCTCATATATACATAGAAGAAATAGCATTGATAGCTATGGGATCTGCAGGCAGACCATTAAGGTTCAGATCATAGCTTCACCAACTACTAGCCATATCACTCTGAGCAATTCATTTAACATCTCTGTGCCTCAATTTCTTCATTTATAAAATGGTACAATGACAGCCCCGACATTATATCAATGTAATGAATATTAATTAGATTTATATACATAAGGACTTAGTTCAGTCTTTAAAAAGTATGAAATCTTGCCATTTGCAACAACATGGGTAGACCTTCAGGGCATTGTGCTAAGTGAAATAAAGCCAGACAGAGAAAGACAAATACCATATGATCTCTTATATGTGGAACCTGAGAAAATCCAAACACTACAAAACAATCCTGAACTCATAGGCATAAAGAACAGATCAGTGATTGCCTGAGGTGGGGGTTGGAGGAGATGAAATGGGTAAAAGGAGTTAAAAGGTATAAATTTCCAACTGTAAAATGAGTAGTCATGATATATACTAGTAATGTACAGGCTATCATTAATGGTGCCTATCTATAATAATAAAAGCATAAAATGCTAATGAGATTGGACAGTTGAACGACCTTCTGGACATCATTCCAGACATCATTCCTGGTGTCCTTCCAGACAAAGCTGTGGCAGTGGGACTGAGGTAGATGTGGTTAGGGGCAATAAGGCAGGCAGGCGAGTGGTTAGGGGCAATAAGGCAGGCAAGTGAGTGATTAAGGGTGATCAGGCAAGCAGGCCAGTGGTTAGGAGCCAGCAGTCTCTAATTGCGAGAGAGTGCATGCTGGGCTGAGGGACACCCACACACACACACCACCTCATGCATGAATTTTGTGCACCAGGCCTCTATTTATTAATAATATTGAAGTGCATATTTGAAAGTAGCTAGGAGAGTGAATCTTGAAAGTTTTCATACCAAAGAAAATATTTGTAACTCTGAATGGTGATGGAAATTAACTGGACTTATTGTGGTGATCATTTGCCAAAATCTATAAATATTGAATCATTATATTACATACTTGAAGCTAATATAATGTTATTTCAATAATACTTCAATTAAAATAAAAGCTATACCAAGCAAGACATGTAAGTTTTGTAGAATGAGCATGTTGCCCAAACAAATAAGAGTGCTAGAAGCTAAGTGAAAGAAGAAAAAAAGATCTTCTTTTTAACAGTTAAGCACCTTTTGTTAATATTCTTCTTACTTTGACTGTCACAATAAGCAAACAAGAGATAGTTCATCATTTCTTTTCTTTTCTAATTTAATTCAGCTTAATACTTTTATATTTCTCTAATCTTGGTTACACAGTACTCACCATGAGGTACATTTGGTTCTGTTAATCAACCAAGCTGACTTGGAGCACCTGTCTTGAATTATTCTGAATAATTAAAACTTTCAAAGTGATAAAGTAAATAAAGAACTTAGAATAGTGCCTGTCCCACAGAACATAATTAATATCAGCTAGCTTATGCATCTATACACATTTTATGTTTGGACAGAAATATGATAATTAGTTGAAACACTGAGTTACTTAAGACACATTTATCTCAATTATGAGTAAGTGTAAAGACACTTTTGTACAAATTGAGTTTATTAAGTGTCATTTTTAAAGAACACAAAAACGAGGGCTTGATGATGTGGTTATGCAAGAACTTATGTTGCCTTCTTTGCTTAAGTTCATTCTGCTTTTGTTCATTGTGATGTGTTCAGACACTGTGTGCTCTCTCTAAAGTAGTTTTTTTCCATGCTGGATTAAACAAATTCTTTGTCAATCATTTCTATATTCTTATGTGACAATTTCTGTTATACTCGAGGCAAGGAGAAACATGCCAAGTTTCTGGGACTTAAGGTCTGAGGGTTGGCATCCGCATCAGAAAGAGGGGGAAAGAATCTGAAATGACCACAGTGATCATTCATGTATTTAGCATATATTCTGAGGACAACACTAAGAGGTTTTGTTAAGACTTCATGCTGTGCCTTTTATAACCGAATATTAATAAACAATTCTTCATATTCATTCATGTTGACTTCCTTATACTTCATTAAGAATTCTCCTCTTAAACTCCTGACCCATATCTTCAGTTCCCATCAGGCTATTACTTCTGAGTTGTCAGGAACTCTACCTCTCTTAGTCCTTGCATGATACTCAATATTTTTTTAAATCCAAAATGGTAAAATTCCCTTCTTTTTTACAGGCAATTAATATTTCATTGAGTAAATGTACCATAGCTGTTTTATTCATTCACCTACTGATGGACACTTGGGCTGCTTCCAAATCTTGACTATTGTAAATAATGTAGCGATGAAAATGGGGTGCATATATTCTTTCAAATAAGTGTTTCAAGTTTATGGCTCTGTCTCCTCTTTCTTCGTTGACTAAGATATTGTTTCTGATTCAGAAATCAATAGTCTTTTCTTGTGGCATAGGGTCTGAATGTTTTCAGGTATTACATTGTTTTCCTAACTGTGACTTTTCAATTTGAGGCTTGAATAGTGTAGCAAACAAGAGAAAAATCAATCACTCTTGGTCCAAATGACTTCAAACAATGCCTCAGAGATCGCCTGAAACACTTGTTAGAGCTAACTAAGTTCATGTGACGTTTGTCACATTTGTTGCATGTTTTTAAAATATCATAGTAACATTACAAATTCCAGATAAGCCTTAAAAGGCCCCTAAGTGTACTGTGAGTGAAGGTGGGCCCTGATTCATGTTTGGAAAATTCTTTGTTCTACATCCTCCTCTTAGAGATTAAGAGAGCTCATTTGCATATCCTTGAGCTCTGAGTTGCACAGAATAATGAAATAGGGTTAACCTTATTTAACCTAATACTTCCCTAACTTATTGTTTGCCCACGGAAGCATTGTTTTTCCCAGAATCCACATTAACCTGCCATCAAGTAAAAAATCTGCTAACACTTTGGGAAAACTGACGGAAAGAATTGGATGTTTTCTTGTGGCTATCACTTACAATTAATACTAATAAAGATTTAATTCTTCTCTTATATGATTCTAATTTGTGGGGAATACCCTTGCATCTCTAATTCACCATCTCTCCACGTCCACTGAATTTCTTACCATTCTCCAGAGGGCAGCTTAAAAACTATCTTCTTCCTGACACTTTCTCTATTCTCTCCTTGTATGCCCTTATAAGCAGTTTCCTGCAGTCCTCCTATCACATCTCAATTCTTATCATAATTATGTGTGTACCTGTGTGTTACTGGAAGTCAGAAACAGTACAGAATTCCTTTTGGACTCCCATAAACTTAGTTTAAAATAGGTGCTTCATAAATATGTTTGGCTAAATTGTGAGACATCCATTAGTTTTTATAAGCTATCTAAAGATTTATTTGCCAGAAATGATTTTTAAAGCCAGACCTTATTTGCCAACCGTAATATCAAAAGATAAGGAGTAATGTTAATTATTTCCTCCATGAGGTCAGGTCTTCAGAGGGTTAGCAAGTCTTTGAGTATACAGTTATAGTGGAGTCACTGTTCCAAAACTAATTACTTATTAGCCATTTCATTGCTAATTTGATTAATAACATTAATATAAACCTTTATGTTGATTTTGTAAAATGCATTACAAGATAGGTCAATATCATGGCCTTCATTATATGGATGGGAAGAGAAGACATAAAAAGTTGATCTGGTTGATTACCTCAAGGTTATTCTTTATGGCAATGATAGAACAAAATAAAAACTCATTGTAGTCAATTTCTAACACACTCTACAGAAATGGCTGTAACGTGGAGGAGTAAGGAAATGAATGTTTTTGCTAAATATGTATCTTATTCAGTATAGACTCAGAAAGTGTGCACAGCCAATGACATTTTTTAGCAACAGTCATTTCAAGATGGTTGGAATGACCCCAAAAGGGTTAGATTTGCTGTCGTATGTGTGTTGGAAATGCTAAAAAGCTTACACAGATATTTTTATAAATATTAGGTTTATTTTTATAACAGTTCTTAAGGTCATTGAATGTACTGTCTGAAATTTTGCCCTAAATGTCCACATTTTATCTCATGTTATCACTGAGCAGGAGAAGCCTCTTTCTTAACCAACTGGTACTAGCTGCCTCTTCCTGTGGTTCATTCTTTCTGTGGCAGTAACTTAGCTATTTACCAACTCTGCTTCCTCCCTTCTTCCACAATAGCTGGTGTTTTGGCTTCCCAACTACATTGGTGACCATAGGACTAGTTTGCTCCATTGGGATTGTGTATGGAAGTTATATGTAAACTTGTAGGCCCGGCCCTAAAAACCTCCTCATGGTGCCCCTCCATGCTTCCTGTGTTTGGAATAGCAACGACTGAAGTCACATTGGAGACTATATGTTGAAGATGCAGAGCTACTGCCCAGCCTGGGTTTCTGAAAAGCAGAATCAGAGCCTTTGCCAACCCAGAACATCCTTGTTGGATGTTAGGTGAGAAAGAAAAGCATACTATTGTGCTTAAGCCATAACATTGTGGGCCTAGTATAGCAATTTACCTACTTCTAAAGATTACATGTAGCCCTAGCTGGTTTTTCTCAGTGGATAGAGCACCAGATTGTGGACCAAAGGGTCCCGGGTTCGATTCCAGTCAAGGGCACGTATCTCAGTTGCAGGCTCCTACCCAGCTCTGTGCAGGAGGCAATGAATCAATGTGTTTCCCTCACAACGATATTTCTCTTTGTCTTCCCCTCTCTCTTCCGCTCTAAAAATCAATGGAAAAATATTCTCAGTTTAGGATTAACGAAACAACAACATCCCAACACCAGAAAAAAAGATTATATGTATACTTCTCTTCCCCAAGTCAGATTCCTTCGGCATAAAAGGCCGCAATGCACCTCACACCTGGCTTCCTGGTCTGATATCACCTTGCCAGCACCAAAAAATTAAGCCAAAGAGCTTGGGACTCAGAGTGGCTCTCCCTGCTTCTGGTCTCCATCTCTTTCCCCTGTGAAGTACTCTGGTCAAGAAATTCTTCCATTTGTGCCAATTTTCCACATAAAGCTACTAGTATGTGTATGTATTCTATATTAGCACACAATAAAAACTAATAAAATAGCTTTAAAATACAGTTTTTTAAATATATGTCTTAAATGTAGTACATTCAGTTCTAAAATGTTCATTTTAGAAAATATGGGAAAGCAAAAATAAGAAAATGAAATTGCCCCTAAACTCACCATCCAGAGATAATCATTAACGATGTTTTCGTGTGTAGTTTACTGGTCGTATATAAGATGGAGAAGTTGAAAATGAACTTACATTTATTTAAAACTCTGGGTCTTCTCATTTTCACATGAATGAAATATACCAGAGAGTGCCAGGAAAGCTATTGATTTTTCAAGAAGGGCGGAAATCAACTCTTCTATGAGTTCCAAAAATCAATGGGCCCACAAGGTAATTTTTAAATAAGTTTTCACTAGCTCTGACCACACAGTGAGGCCTCCATCTCTGAGGCTTGACTTTCATTAGGGCAAAGAAATATGTAGTTACTTCGAGTTCTTTTGCAAAGACCCATTCTGTGAAACCCACTGTTCCAGGAGCAATTCCAAGGCAACGAGGGCTTTTTCCCATTTCATATTCCAGAGCCTGGCACACAGAGCGCTCTCAGGAAATACGTTCTGAATGTGTGAAAACACATTTAGGTTGTTATGGTCATGGGCAGTTTATAAATCCTTCTTCAGGTATTTCTTGGGGAAAGACTAATACACCATCTTATGCAAAATTGTCTGGGATATGGGGCGCTTTCAATGAATAGGAAAAAATTTTTTCTGAAAATATTCCAACATGGTTTTCTCCTTGCTTCTCTGCTGATACCTTTTTCACTATTTTGATTGCCTTTAACTTACTTTCTGCCTCTTAGCAACATTGGCAGGACTGGGAGCTCCTCCACAGACAGAAAGTTAGGATTAAAATGGATTTTTACTTGCTCTTGTGAAAATATACCTGCATTCTTATCCGCCTGAGCCTCACATTTTTCATGGTGAAATGAGAGGGTTGACCCAATGGCCTGTCAAGCCTTTCCTTAGGGCATTTCCACCCCAGGATTCCACAGACTTGTTCTCTGGCTACAGAACATCCCTTAACCCTGCTCAGAGAAGAAGAGAGCCACGGCTGAAAAACAGATTCATTCGGTGACTGCCATCGCCAGGTGCCTAGCACAGTGAGTCATTCTTGAAGAACATTCTTGCCCTGTCAGTGCTTATTTAGCAGGGGCTGTTGCTGGGAGCTGCATTTGAAGAATAATTTGACAGCTGTATTTGATAGGATATCAGGAACTAGAGCTCTCAGTCAGGTGAGAGACAATCCTCCATACTTAGGTAAAATCTTTATAGGGGCAGGTCAAACCACATGCCTTGTGGACTTTCAGAGAAACCTTGCTATAAGCAACATTGTAAGTCTTCCCCCAACATTAATACAACAGATTTCTTTGACTTTCTGTAAGAGAGTAGCCTTAACTTCCCCTGAAATAATTGTAAAATGCTGATACTTGGGTTGTCAGCTCTAACTTGAGGATTTAGGTGGCTTTGTTTGGACGGATAGTTTTTCCAAGTCATCTGCTTGTAAGAGCTGCTTCCCTCGGTCTTCACAGAACAGTTTGATGTTTGAGGTTTTCCTGCCTCTGATTAATCTTCCTCTCACCTTAAAACTGGGCACCAACTTCACAGAAATGCGCCCTACTCTGCCCACCTCCAGTCTCTCCTTCAGATCATGCTGTAAATTTAGCCGAGGCCTTCTGCTCCAGGTGTCAGGAAGTCACTTTGCGTCTGGAAGAACCCAGGGGTCGGTTTCCCATTTCAGATCCTGTGTCCAACCAAATGTCTGCACTCTCCAGCAGCCGATACTCTGAAGTATCTTGAAATCAATCTGCTTCACACCTCTGAGCCTGTGGCTAATCCTCTAGATGAATCCCTTTTGGTTTTCTATTGAGAAGTATTTTTAAGTGCTGCTGTACCTTATGGGAACAAGGTAGAAAATAAGAAAGGATACTTTGCCATTGAGAGAGGTTTGAAAATTCTGCTTGGAACTCTTCAAAGGTTTTCCCATTCCCATGGTGAGCCAGTGCCTTTATTAGGGGATGCAGACTAGCACAGGCCCCCTGAAGAATGCTGGATGAGAGGAAGGCTTGCATTACTTCGTGTGTATGACCAGGTAGACAATTGAACTGATGATAAAAGCAGACCAACTAAAGTGAACTGGCAGGAAAGGAGGCTCAGAATGTGGGAAATGCCCACCTCCAGCACCTTCCCTTGGTCATTGGCTCTCTCTGCACCCAAACTTTTGCACATTGATGTTGTGTCAGGGAAATGGATAAGCCTACCCTCAGCACCTCTAGGACCAGTTCACCTCCTGTCCCCTGCTCACCTATCCACCCCACCCACCTCTCCATTGTTCTTTTTCTTCCTTTGTCTTTCTCTCACTTCTCTTTCCTTCTTCCCTAGTCTGGATGCCATCATCCCCTACTCCATCTTGCAGCATGAGGAGAAATGTGTTCATGATTTAGTTGTTCAGCCAATCAGGTAATCAGTTAAAATCCACTGTAGGTATTGTCCATGCACTAAAATTCCACTGTTAGCTCTATGACTAATTGACATGGAGTTCAGGAAGATTGAAGGACTATATGGAATCTGGCTTAAAGGCCTGGAAGAATAGGGTGCTTGTGTAATAAAGCTGCCTTTCCTAATTTTCTAATCACTTGTTTATTCACCTACAAACTTTCAATTCATCTATTATGTAGAGAGATAGGTATCTGGCAAATAGATTTCTAGTTCAATTAAATTGCTAAAACGCACAGCCCAGTCTGCAGAGAGTGGACGTGTGGTTTCCCACTAGAGCAAAACAAGTGAGAACTGGGTGCCATTTATCAGCATCACTACCTGCCCACAGTGGCTTCTGGGAAAATTCTATAAACCCCTTGAATCAGTTTTCTTCTGTATAAAGTAGGGATAATAATGCCCACCTCATAATACTATTGTGAGGAGTAAAGTCACATAGTAAGAGCTCAATAAACGTTATCTCTTCCTATCTTTTTTTTATCAGGTTGGGCAATGGCTGTATAAGATAAAGGAGTGCCCTGTACATAGGTTATAGGGTATGAAAGAAACCTGTCACCATCTTATCTGCCCTGAGAGTCTCTCTGTTTTCACATGGACACTGTGCTTAGTGGGTTTGGAAGTGTAATTCATCTTTGGAGGCAAGTAATATGGGAAGAATGGACCCAAGGGATACAATGGGAGGAATCTTTTCCACGGCCTGTGATAACTTGGATTACTAGTATACTATTAGAGAGTTACTCCTTTGACTGAGGGTCTTTGTTGCCATAAAAATGCAGATATTCCCAAGAGAGCAGCACATGAAACCTTATCATCCATTTGCACAGTTCGTTTTTCAGTTGCGCTGTTATTCCCTATAATGGTATTTTTTACCTGTATGAAATGTCACATGCTTAGATGCATTCATTTTATAGAGCTTTGAAAGCTGATAACCTGAACCAAAATGTACGTATTTGGTGTTGTATTTTTCTTTTTTGCAATAATTTCAAAGGTGTAACTGAGCTTAGCTATAAATTACTGGTTCTAGCTCTCCACAGCAGGCAGCATTTGATCATTGACAACTCTATTTTCTTCATTGTTTCCCGACTAAAATTTCCCCAGCCTCTATAAATATGTAAATTACCAAAATCACTAGTTTTCCATTATTTCTGCCCCTAAGCTGCTTAAAATGTTTCTATATTCCTCCATTTGCAGTGTAAAACAGAGCAGTAGGTGACAGCTGAGTTTGACTCTATTATCAAACCTCTATTTAGCAGCTACTTGGTTTCCAAGTTTCTGATGATAAATGTTTCCGAGGGTGGATTCCAGTGCTTATGGAACAGGGGTGTCAGAATGGGTGTGTGTCTGTGCAGGGACTGTGGAAATCTCATGCTATATGCACTGCTGCTGGTGAGCTGATATTATGACAAGAGGAAGCAAATGAGACTCTTTTATTGCCCTTCCTTTCATTGGCAGGACTCACGTGGTGAAGGTGACATGGTGTCCACGAATGACTGTTGAGTTAATCCATCATGAGCTGGATCCTTGGGTCTCTGCGGGCTTTCGCCACTGTGACAGGGAAGTTGCATAGTGTTCTATAGACACACATATGTGCATATGTCTTGAGAGAAATCAATGGCGACTCAAAAAAAAAAAAAAAGCACCAAAAACAAACAAACAAAAAACTCGAGAAAATTGTAGGGAAGCCTGTAGAAGGGATCCTGAGGTTCGTTGAACTGATCCAGACTCTACTACTGAACGTGAGAAATCTAATTCTGTTATGATTCATACCAAGTTGAAGTAGCCCCAAGTATGAAAGTGTATAATTTCAGTACCAAATGCTGGTGAGGCCTGCAGTAGTCAGCCACCTGGATGAGGCCTTGGTGTGGATGGACAGCAACCCATCAATTTGTGGGTGTGTTTATTGGAACCCTGGAGGTGGCTTTTGCACACTGAAGTCCTAGAGGAGTCTGGACTAGACCTGAGTGAGCCTTTTGACTCACTGATAATGAAAACCCATTATATTTGTATGCTGCTTCAGGCCTGTGAAAATGCCAAACCTGTGGGGCCCAAAAGTTGATAATATCCCCACTTGACATATAAGATAGAGTCAAATAAATTAAATAATACATACTTCCTAGTAGGAAGTGAACTAGGTAGAGTAGGTATCCACTAATATGGCTCCCCATCTTTCTTCTGTTTTCTTTTGCTTCATCTGTCCTTGTAAATAAAGTTTCCTTAGAGGTGTAGGGTAGAACAGCCACCCTCATTCATTTACCTCTCATCTGTCATTGCTTTCACACTATAATGACAGAGTTGAGGAGCTGTGACAGAGACCTTATGACCATAGGAAGTCCTAAAAGCTTGAAATATTTACTGTCTGGCTCTTTATAGAAAGAGGTTGCCAGCACTGAGATAAAACTGGGTCTCTCAGGAATGCCCCTTAATCTCTGGTGCTGAAGAAAGTCATGTTATACCAGAGGAGTTGGTCAGGGTCCATATGGAAGTGGCATGCTATGTTAGAGGTACTAATTATCCCCACCTAAATGCATCTAGCACTTTAATGTCTTGTTGTCTGGTGACAATTTTGTGGAAATACAAAGAAAAATATTTTTGAGAACATTTTATATTCATTCAAGGAACTTCAGGGGAATATCATCTACTCCCTCAAGGACTGTTTGGAGAAATACCTATTCAGGTCTTCTTCCTATTTTGTAATTGGATTGTTTATTGTTTTGGTGTTAAGTTGCATGAGTTCCCTATGTATTTTGGTTATTAACCACTTACCAGATGTATCATTTGTGAATATCTTCTCCCACCAGTGATCAGTAACGAGATAGATAATGGCATAAAATAGGACAGAATTGTTCATAACTAAGTTATATTTTAGATTTCTCATAACTATCTCCACTGTGTTGTTAGTTTTGTTACATTTTTTTTACAAAATAGAGGAAAAACAAAATTTTCTTAAACATCTCTAACCTGAATTGAAGCAATTCAGGCCTTAGGTATTCCAATATTTCTTTAGTTCATTCATTAACCCCATGTTTATTTTCTTGTTTCCAACCACAAATCAAAAATAGTTTTCAATCAAAGGTTGGTTGAATTTGCAGATACAGAGGGCCAATTGTAGGGTCAAACGTTGTACACAGATTTTCAACTGAGTAGTCATTGGTACCTGTAACCATTGTATTTTTCAATGGTCAACTATGGTCTCAAAGTCATGGATTTGATGTCTAAACTTGGAAGACCCTATAACGACCTAGTCCAGCTCATCATTTTCCACTGAGTGGACTCAGGATGATAACATGACTTCTTTGAGGCCACACAGCAACGGTGTTCAAGTTACAGCTGTAAGTTTCACTTTATCCCAAACCTCCGTGCACTGGAAGGTGATGCCACATAGAGTGGATTCTGTGCCGAAGAACAACATTCCCACTGACATTTCTCAAGCTAGGGTTTGGCATCCTCAGGCCTTTTACCCATGGTATCCTCACATTTTGACCCAAAATGAACTCAGACCTCAGATTGACTACATTCTGAGCATACAGTAATACTTTAAGTCTTTAAAAAGGAGAGATCATTTTGAAAACGATTTCATTATAGGAAAAACAGTACACACTGAAATAACACAAGCATAAGACTGAAATATTTGATATAATGGTCAGAATTATAACAACTCAGTTCTCTTTTCCCTTCAATTTAGAGTCACCTCCTCCTAAATCATGTCTTCATACATCCATTCTCCTGGCTAGACTGAGTCCTCTTCCTGAGTCCCTGGTGTCATGGGCATGTCCCTGTCAAGGTGCTCAGGACACCATATCGACACTGTCCCTTTATTTTCCTGCCTCCTTCATGAGTCTGGATCCTCTTCACCCTGGACTGTGACTTCCATGTGGATAAGCAAGGCTTAAGGTGCCTGGTCTATACCATTCCTTCTAGGACTTTTAGGAGAACTAAAATAATTTAAACCAGTTTATAAGCATTAGCATACTTCTTAACTTATTATTGCTACATCTTGCAATGTGGGGAAAAATACAGTTTAAAATATATGGAATATTAGGAAATTCTCCTGCTGTTTTAAAAGCTAAGATGAATCTTCCCTTCTCCCTTAAAAAACAAGATTATATTCTTGCCTATAACTCCAGGTTAGAATTTTTATTAAAATATTATGGACATAGGTTGGGATAGAATGAAGAAGGAATTTCTTGGATAGTAAAATAGAATTCTCCAATCAATTCTGCTGTAATTAATATAGAATTTAAAGCTAAAAACCTAGACAGTCAATGGTGTGTTTGATAACTCGTGCTGGGATCTATTTTTTCAGTAATACTTATCTTTCCAAGGAGTATAGTTAATTTCTTCAGTACTTTGTAAATTATTACAGACATTACAAATCTACTAGAAAATCAATGAAAATAATTGTAAATAAATACATTTCTAAGTGTGAAGGCACATGTAATAATGTAGATGAGTTCTTTAAAGAACATGCCAGTTCCAGTGGGCTCAGGGCTCCAGCTGTTTCATGTGACATCTTCAAGTGTAAACACATTTCTTTCTTCCCCCCAACTCTCCCCCTCACTACCTTTATTTCCCACTGATTTAGTCTGCCACTGCAGCAAATAACGTTTCCATTAGCCACCTACTGTTAAATCGCAGAGTAACTATGATAAAAAAAAAAATCCTACAGGCAAACAAACCAATACAGAGGCAACTGGGGTTACCGTCTGTCTCAAACATTTTTAATGGGGCCCGACAGTGTTCTAACTAAAGGAAAACATATGAGGTTAAATAAATTGGATCCGATAGAAAGCTCTAGAATGTGCATTTATACCAAGTGCAAATCTGTATAGAGTGTATTTATAACATTATAGTCTATGTGCTGAATGAATAATCTTTATTTCTATATTTGTGTGTCCATGAATTTTAGCATGGGCTATTTATTTCCATGTAAGTACCACCTGCTTGCCAATCAATTTTAGGCAGTGATGTGCTTGTCAATGAAAAGATCAGAAATTATTATAATTACATTGAAGTAATCAATAAGAATGTGTCGTGGTGTTGTTTTGTCCTGTGCACTTTGATGAGTACAAAAGAAATAATGTAACTTTACATTAATTCATAACTTTAAAATTTACAAAGTGCTTTTGGTTTATTTTTAAATATATATATACTAGGGGCCTGGTGCACAAAAATTTGTGCACTCGGGGGGTGGGGGTCCCTCAGCCCGGCCTGTGCCCTCTTGCAGTCTGGGACACCTCGGGGGGGGATGTCCACCTGATGGCATGCCTGGCCAGCCTGGGTGAGGGGCTGAGAGCCATTTTCAGGCTGTCCACAGCCCCTTCAGGGTTCATGCACTGAGGGGAGGGAAGGCTGGTGAGTGCAGGCCTGGACATTTCCCACCGGAGGGCCCACAATTGCACATGCCTGGTGGGCCCACACCGCTGAGGGGACACACCTGGTGCAGGGTTGGGTGGCAAGCCAGGGGCGGATGCTGGTGCATAATCCCTCGGTGGGGCCCTGCTGCTGAGCAAACACACCCGGGGTGGAGCTGGGCAGTGAACTGGCTTCGGATTCTCCGCACTGTGCATTAGACACTCCCGCATGCCCTGTGGAAGCCCCTGGGGGGAGGATGAAGGTAGCGGACCCTGGACGGGTGTTCCTGGACACCCTGCGGAGGCCCCCAGGGCAGAGCCAGGCAGTGGACCCAGGACAGGCATTCCTGGATGTCCTGCAGAGGCCCCCGGGGGGCAAAGCCAGGCAGCAGACCCAGGACGGCTGCTCCTGCACACCCTGCAGAGGCCCCGTGCTCCTGCATGCCCCGGGGAGGCCCCCAGGGGGTGGAGCCAAGCAGCAGACCCAGGACAGCTGCTCCTGGACGCTCCGAGTAGGCCCCAGGCCAGACCCCCCCTCCCACTGAGCTGACACACCTGGCACAGCTATGCCGGCCGGCCGTGGAGGCTCCCAGTGCGAGCCGCCCTGCCAGCCTCCATCTTTGCTGGGTTAATTTGCATACAGCCACTCTGATTGGCTGGTGAGCGTGGCTGTGAGCAGAGGCTCAGCCAGCCTAGGCAGGCAGTTGCAACAGAAGCCTTTGGTTTGCTCTAGCTCCATGGCTGTTGGCCTCCATCTTGGCTGGGTTAATTTGCATACAGCCGCTCTGATTGGCTGGTGGTAATGGTCAATTTGCATGTTTCTCTTTATATATATATATATATATATATATATATATATATATATATATATCATTGATTTTTTACAGGGAGGAAGGGAGAGGGACAGAAAGTTAGAAACATCGATGGGAGAGAAACATCAATCAAGCTGCCTCTTGCACACCCCCCACTGAGGATATACCCACAACCCCCAGTTACATGCCCTTGACCGGAATCGAACCTGGGACTCTTCAGTCCCCAGGCTGATGCTCTATCCACTGAGTCAAACCAGTTAGGGCAGTGCTTTTGGTTAAGATTTTGGTTTCACACTTATAAATTGAGGCAGATATAAATACCATTCTATAGATGAGAAAACAGGTTCAGAGAGATTAAGAAACCTGTTCTAGGTCTATAGCTAGTTACATAGGGAACTAATCTGCGATAGCTCAAAATCAAGCTCTAGGTTTACATAATAATGTAGGTGGCACCTAGCCTACTGGTGGGGAGGGACTGGAAAACCTGTAGGGACACCAATCCCAAGCAGGAGCAGCAAACACCAGCAGAGTGGCCGGGCACATTGGCCTACACACCTCCATCTCCCCAAAAGGCTTTCTTCTAGCTTTCAAGGACCTCAGACACGGTCAGGTTGGTCCAGTCTCCACCACTCTCTGGTTGAGGAACTGGCTAGATACCTAGAGCAGAAATGCAGGACTGATATCTGTCTTTCAGGCTGGTGGGGCTGGTCAAAGGTTTAAAAGTTGGTTACTTCCCTTCATATACATGTGATACTTAGTGACTCCCTGCCCTCAAAGCAGGTTCAGTGTATGTGGGAGTAGGGACAGGGCAGTTGGGGCTGGAGGAAGAGAAAAAAATAGTTTGCTTACTTGGCCTTAGCCAACACTACAAGTTCAGCAAAGGGAACATTTTAGCCTTTCTGGTTGAAGTTTAGATATAAGAAAATCTTAGTATAATCAGAATGTGGCTATTGCCTTTTAGTTCATCAGCAATGAACAGATTTATAGAGTACACTGATGTTAAAATTTTAATTTAATGTAATTTAACCAAGTCATAAAGATTCTGCATGTGACTGTTTGACATTTATGGTCTGTAATCATGTATGTGCCATGTGCTTTTCAGAACATAAACCTGATCTGAAAATTTAAAATCTAAATTGGCTCAAAAAGAGCCAACTAAATCCTTTATTAACTTAAGCCCCAGATTTTGTAATAGCATTAACTATTCATGAGAAATAGACAAGTTCAATATATATAAGCAAGGCAAACAAATCAACTCCATAAAATCCAAGGTGAGATTAGTTTTTTGATTTTTAAATAAACCTCTAAAACTAGAGCAGATTTAAATACAGATTCAACCTCATCTTGTATTCCTTTCAAACCTATAATTCTGGATGATCTGTAATATTTAAAATTGTAACCTTGAGCCACTATGATTGATTAACCATTAAGAGAGGCTATGTTTAAAATTGTGACCTTGAGGAATAGTGATTGATTAAGCATCAAAAGAGGCTATGTTTCATTCCTTGTATTTACCCATAAGCAAATAACATTTTTAAACAGTTGTGAAGTAAAAATATCTTATTAAATACTTAAAAAGGAACACAGTTGGTGCTATGGAATGAATGTTTGTGTCTCTGCAAAATTCAGATGTTGACATCTTAATGCTCAATAAAATATTAAGAGGTAGGACTTTGAAAGGTAATTAGGTCATGAGGATGGGACCTTCATGAATGGGATTAGTGCCCTATAAGTCAGAATCCACACTGGAAGCTTGCTTCCTCTCTTTCTCTGTGTTTCCACCAGAGAGACACAGAAACAATATATCCCTCTGTGAAGCAGTGAGTCTCCCAGGGGTGAGGATGATGGAGCCCCCTAGCGCTAGGACGCTTGCATGCATGACTCCGGAGACCAGGTTTTGTGACGCAGGTCTAATTTTATTGCGGAAGTACAGCAGTATTTATAGCTGAGGTGGCCAATCATGGAACATCTTATTAGGGAGCCAATGAGCATAAAGGTCGGGGTACTGTGTACGTGGCTCTAGGAGGGGCTCAGGTGAGCGTTGCCATCTTCCTGGTTTGCCAGAAAGATCTGAACTGCTGGAGTGTGCTCACAGCATTGCATCAGCCACTGCACCGAGATAAACCTCTTGTGCTCTACCTACACCTCTGCAAATCAGAAAGCGGATTCTTACCAGGAACCAAGTCAGCTAGCATGTTGATCTTGGACTTCCCAGCCTTTGAACTGAGAGGAATAAATTTGTATTATTTTAGCAATCCAGTGTATAGTATTCAATTATAGCAGACTAAACTAATTGAGACAGCTTCCTCTGAATAAATAATAAATACTTGTTATGAAACTATGTAAAATTGAGAAAATACTACTTTTTTGAAAAATATTCAGGAGTTTTAGTACTCAAAGACATTGTCTTCTATGTTTCTATAGGCATATTTTTATACCAAATTCAAAATGTTGACTTCTGATTTTCTATAACATAAAATTTTCTATAACCAAGTATTTCCCTTTTTTTTTTCAAAATTCTCTTCTAAGATTTCAATGGCTACATAATTTTAATGGTTGTACAAAGAGTCTATATGCTCAACTATTCTTCCATAAAATCCTGCCTGAGTTCTCAAACTGTCCAATTAACCATGGTTGTCCTCATCTGGAACAGTAACTCAGATAAATTCAACACATTGTACCAATTCCAAAATATTTACTTTGTCCAGTTACCTTAACTGCTTCAAAAAAAATTTTTTTGAGGCGGGTGGGAGGTAAGGGTTTAATTATTCTCACTGAACTAGTGTTAAGGTCAGAGAGTTGAGATCTTTAAATGGAAGGAACTGCAGAGAACTAGTCCAGGCCATCATTTTCCATTGTGTGGACTTAGATGATAATGTGACTTGTTCAAGAGCACATAGTCATTGATCATGATAGCAGATCAGGTCTCCTAATACACCATTTCACTTATTCCAGTGGGTCTCAACACTGTTATACCCAATACTCCTTTTTAATGGATATATTTTCTAATTTTTTCTTTTGTATCCTGAAATGTAATCCACATAACATACCTATACACACATATATATTTTAAACCACCTCAAAATTTTTAACATGATCAGGAAATGAAATAAAAAATATGATAAAATTTTATATCTTTATTGGAAGACATGATGATGTCAGATGTTCATATTTTTATATGGAACTACTATTAATGTGACAGCTGCACATTTGTAAATCACCATACATGTGATAATACAAATGCAACTGATACACTTAGGATATTTTGGTAATTCATGTACCACTAGTTGGGTTATCTCTGTTGATGTGACTTATCTGAATTAGTGAAGAAATCTTCGGGCGGAAGGGCAGGGGAAAAAAGAGATATATGTACCAATCTTTGTAAAACCTTATGTAATAAAAAAAAGTCTAATTCTTTTTTGATATATATATATGGTACTTGACTTTCCAGAAAATTCTGGGTAGTGTAAAACCATGCCAAAAATAATTGCTGTTTGTGTTTGTAACAGAGTTGGATTCTAGGCTCAGATAATTATAAGCTGGTTCTCATGTATATACATGTCAATAGAACATCCACAAGTTATCTGAGAAACAACTCTGTATTATGGCATCCTCCTGCACCTTGCAAAAAGTTTAGCATCCATGGCATTTGCCCACTGAATATCATATACCACCCATCATTTTGAGAAGCAAAAACAGTGCCCACACGACTTTTCAAAACTCCTTTAGGGGGTGGTGTCAGCTCCACTCAATCTCTGATCTAAGGCTTCCCTTTTCTATAAGAACAGAAGAGCATTATAAATACAAACTTTTGAACAAAAGTTTTGAATTTTCTGGAATTTTCTTTGTGAGATCATATAATCATAGGTGCTCTATTCTTTCTTAGCCTTTTAAAATATGATGTGTGGTGATGGTGATGATGCAGATCATAACATGGGCACTGGGTTGGTGTGACAAAAAAGGAGTTCAGATGATTCACTCTTATTTCCCAGGTAAAATAATATCCCCTTCTCATTCAGCTCTCACAACTCAAAGACATCTTGTAACACACTTACCTTGTAATTAAACTTGTGTTGTCCTTATTTTTCAAAAATTATTTACTAGATCTTTGTCTTCTCTTTGCAAAACCTCAGTCCAATAGGATAAAGATCCAAATTCAGGCTTTGCCTGTCAATCCGGTGCCTGAGGGTAACTCTGATTACATTCTGAACCACATAGTTGGGTTTCAAAGGGAACATTCTGGGAATTAACATTTGGACTGTTTAAAACATACTGAAAAATACATTTCCCTCTTTTATGCCTTGTATTTCTGAACAAAAAATAGCCAAAATCAATGCATTCATATTTAACTTGGGGAATATCACAAAAATGTTTGTTGTGTTGCAAAGAAGTGCACTGTCAGTCTGTTCTTCCCGATAAGAACATCTTCTGTGAATTGTTATTTTGCTATGCATTTATCTTTATTATACCAAAGCTCATGGCAATTGATGAGAAGAGGTCTGCATCTTTGGTTTTATAGAAATTTGCATATCAAACATTTGCACTGGTGTAGTGATATGTCACATAGAAATACACAGTTCAGTAAGCAGACTATTTTTCTTGGCTTTTTTGAGTGAAGGGAAACCTTAAAGCCATACTCTGTCCTGAGTTCTAAATGTCTTCCCAAGAAATCCTCCATGGCTCTCTTTCATTGCTATTTTACATACAGAAGTAGAGACATGTCATAGTGGAATCTTTTCTTGTATAATAGCATTAAATTAGCCTCTTTCTTCTGCAATGCTAAAAGCACTTTTCTGCTTCCTCATTTTATCATTATATATAGCAAATGTGTGGAATAGGACAAGACAGAGATTATTCTTATTTTACAAGTAAGCAAACTAAAGTTCAAAGGCATTCGTGGGTCTGCACTAAAGTACTTCAAGGAAGAGAAACTTTGCAGCGAGGTAATTCCTAGAGTAGTCCATGAAGGAAAGCCAGGGAGTCCCTGCTGATCGCCTTGAACCTGACTTTCATACAAGGAGGCTCAACCATGTCTTCGAGGACCTGGGGGCATCAGCATGACTTTAAATGTACTCAAATACCTCACAGAATTGCATGTAGGCAAATCATTTGAAGTCATTTAGAGATACTTTACTTTTTTGACAAACAATTTAAAGGATGATACTTTAACCCAGGGAAATACTAAAATCATTGTCTTTCCTCCTCCTCCTCTATTTTTCTTTCTTCTTAAATGAGAATGGGGCTAGGGGAGGACGGGGGAAGGTCAAGGGGAAAAAATGGAAGCTTATTTAACCCTCTTTGTAATAGTTAAAGTAATAAAACAAAAAAATTAAAAAATTAAAAAAATGAGAATGGGGCTGTATCAGATCTTAGACAATATAGCATGTGCATGTGTGTAAATTTGGATAGAGTGTGGAATTAGGTGTTGATAAATCTTGGAGGAGGGAAGCATACCACACCAGCCGAACTTATAACTGACTGAGTTGCCGCAGAGAGAGAGAGTCTGTCTTCTCTTCAGTATTCACTGTACACATGCAGGCAGGGTCTGCTGGTGGTTGCAAAGGCAATGGTTTGCCTACTGAGTATTGTCTGAATAACTGTTCCATGAATGACACGCTTTTCTTAACTGTAGTAAATTGACTTCTGTAGCAAAATCATTGTGATTATGCAAAATCAGAGTTTTAAAATACACATTAAAAGAAGAACACAATCCATCAATTTTTTTTTTACATTTCCAACGAGGAAAATTAAAAGCAAAAAAACAAGCCGGCTTAATAAAATCTAGCCTTTTGGTTTAACTTAGTATCTTTGACCCAGTAGAGAAACACTCAATGGTTTCCACATTTGCTTCAGATAATGCTTTCTCTGCCATCACAAGACAGAAGACTGAGAAGCATCAGTGATCACCATAAACAGGAGGTTTGACAAGCTATGTTCATGGTCTAGCACACCAGAACAGCGAGTAGAGATTGTGAATGCCAAGTCATGCATTTGGAATAAAAAACAAAAGTGGTGGCCTTTCAGACATAACACATGTCACCTGCATGGAGAACAGAGCAAGAGTCTTGGAAATCTATTGGGAAAGGAAAAAAGTAGGAAAAAGGGCATGAGATAATGATTATAGAAGAGACATACCTATGAAAGAATTTCATAGAAATTTAACCATAGGACATTGTTAATGCACTCTGCTAAGTGTTTGCTGGATTAGGTCAGAAATTTCAGTAGGCTAGAGAGTGACCAGCCTGGGTCTACCCCTTCTTTGCTGGTGTACCCCTTCTTTGCTGGGACCTTGGAGCAAGTGTCTTTGTTCCGTTCCAGCTCAATGTCTTCCTTTGTAAAAGGACTGAATTAGAGCGTGGTGTTTCAGAGGCTCCTTTAAATTTGAAACAATCTAAATTTCTGTGGCACCTCAAAATAACCTAGAGTGATGCAAATGCCACTTCTTAATAGCCAGCATTAAAAACAACAAAAATAGCAATGACTGCCTACAAGTGTCAGTATTACCATGAGCCCAAATTAGGCTCATTTATCACAAGGCAAAGAAAATACATCTGGTCTACTCTGCAGAAGTCAAATCATCCTGAGAAAGAAATGTGTCAAAAGGTACCTGATTATGTGCCAAAATAGGAAAAATTGTTCTGGTTGCAGGTGACCTTTCAGAATGAGATCATTCACTTGCTGGTTATGCTGTCAAGTAACTTACTACTGCCCTTTAAAGGTCATTGCCATGGGTGTGCCCCTGGGTGCTTCCATATATACATCTCTGATTTACTTCTCCCCCATAAAATGCACTCTATAATAAAGCATGCCCCCCTCCACTCTGTGTCTGGTAGGAAACATTTTCCCCTTGTATTATAAGTATATTACATTAAAAGGTATTGGTGAGGAAGAGGGGAGAAGGAAGGACACTTTATCACAAAACCTTTGTGACATACACTGATTAGGGAAGTCAATAACAGATGCCACTGGTGCTGTAGGAAAATATTTTCCTGTCTTCTCTAAAAGCACATACAGGGTTTGGTTGCCAGAGACTGATAGTGCATGAATCCTCAGCTTTTGGTAAGCTTTCTCTTCAGGTTTTTCTGGTTCAAGGTGCTAGAACTAGAAAGGCCAAGTCATGTTGGGTTCGGATCCCCTAACAAAATAGGCTAGGACTCCATTACTGGAAACACTCTTTAAAGTGAGGGGTGCCTGGGGTAGGCCCAACAGCATGTTGAGGGAAAAGGAGGATGGCCAGAGCATGATCTCCAGTAAGACTGTCTAATGCCAAACCACTAGATTAGAGCTCTTAAGAGCCTCCATAGGAGTTGGAGTCCTGTGGTCTTAGATAGGTTTGGCCCTACTTATGGAGAGAGGGAGCTGGGATGGTCACCACATTATGAAAACATAAAAAAAATTCTTTAGTAAACATTTTTTTTGAAAAATTAAGGAAAGAGCATTTCTCAAGTGTAGTGACAAAAAAGGAAAGGAAAAGTAGAATAGAGCTGTAAATCAACAGGAACAGAGATATCAAAGGCAGTCTGCACGTATCAGCTACCTAGGGTAAATTATCACACACTTGGTTCTCAAAGCAGCAGAAACATATTCTCTCCTAGTTCAGGAAGCTAGAAGTCAAAAGTCAAGATGTCAGCATGGCTGAAGGAGGCTCGGAGGGTGCCTCAGTCTCATGCTTCTCTCCCAAATTCTGGTGGCTCCAGCCATCCTTGGTTCATAGATGCACCACTCCTATCTCAACCTCCATTTCTGCCTGGTTTTCCGCCAGTGTCTCTGTGTTTTAAATGCATCTATTATTTTTTAATGTAGATATCAATCATTGATATCTATTTTAGAGCAGGCTCTAAATCCAGAGTAATCTCACTGTAAGATCTAACTATGTCTGCAAAGGTCATATTTGTAGATACCAGGGGTTAAGACTTATATGTATCATTTTAGAACCATGATTCAAACTACTACTGTGGTTAGTGTTTACTAGTAACAAGACAATAAACAATTAAGTATAGTAAGAGTAAGAGCCAAAGGTAGGCTCTTCTCACTCTTATTCTCCATTTATGTGAGGGAGGAATCTGAGATCTACTCCTGTGCAAATAGGCTGAGCCAAGCCCTACACACCCACAAGCTGAGTCTATACTGATCCATTCTTTTATTAAGAAGATATAACAGCCCTGACTGGTTTGACTCAGTGGATAGAGTGTCAGCCTGTGGACTGAAGGGTCCCAGGTTCAATTCTGGTCAAGGGCATGTACCTTGGTTTCGGGCACATTCCCAGTAGGGGGTGTGCAAGAGGCAGCTGATTGATGTTTCTCTCTCATCGATGTTTCTAACTCTCTATCCCTTTCCCTTCCTCTCTGTAAAAAATCAATAAAATATATTTTTTAAAAAAGAAAAGAAAATATAACATAAGTCAAATTACCCCTTTAAGTAAGTGCTACATGACTACCTAAGTTACAGGTCAGCCCTCGTGGGTTATTGCTTTGCAAGTGAATAACAGGCAATTTTACCTTTGATACTATGGCTGTTACTGGTAATATGAAGCAGAAGTATAGAAGGAAAAATTAAGCTGGCATATTTCGTAGTTAAGATTATGTCTATGGAATATAATTCATACTTAACATCACTTAAACTGGCCTCTTGGTACTACTTCTCTTGAAGCAGAATTTTTAAATATTTTTATTCTCATGAATAACATTTTTAAGAAAAAAATTAATGCATGTACAGCCATTCTCCTTGTGTGAAATTGTATTTTAAAAGGGAAGGACTATTGGATTAGGAACCACAGATCTGATACTAGAATGGGCTGCAGTGCCAAGTTGGTGACTTTGACAAAACGTTCTGAATCTTGTGCAGTTGATTGTCCTTTGGAAATCAGGGGAAAGCAAACTACTCAGATGTCCCCATAGTTCAATGCCAGAGCCATAACCTATATAACTATTTCCCAGAGTCTGACTACATTAGAAACTTCAGAGGCCAAGCTCAAGTCTTCCACAGAGTGGAGGAATTTAGAAGTGGGGAAGGAGAGTCAATAAAAGTTTATAAGGTTTAAATTTGAAAACCATTGGTAGTCTCTTCCAGCTTTCTTTTCCCATATTGCTGAACAACATAGTAGGATTGTAGTTGCTTTGCTAACCAGCAATCCTTTCAAATCATGTACCAGAAGAGTCAGTCCTTCCAATCTGGGAAACAGTACAGTTTCTCTGTACAAGAGAAGAGAGACCTTTTTTAGAGGTATCCAAGGCAGAGGTTGCAAGGCCCTCAGGCCATCATCTTACTCTGCTTAGCCTACTAACCTCCTTAGCCTGACCATGACCATCATGGCAAAGGTATAATGAGGGGAATGAGATCGTTTTCTAGCAGAATTATTATAAGCAAAGACAGGAAAGCTCCAATCTCCAGGGTAAAAAAGTAATTCATTGTATTCTGATTTATCCATCTATCTTCCATTCAGCACTACCAAGTTCCATGCCAAAAGAAGCTTGGAAGGAATTTTTCACTTAGGTTAATATTTTCCTGGGGCCTTAGGAAAGTACTTTATTAAACTTATTGGCAGTCCTGGTGTTCCAGTCTTCAGAACAGATGACATGGGCATTGCCAGAGACTGTGCATGTATATGTATGTGTGTTGGAGGTAGGGCTAGGACAAAGTGAGAAATAAATGGAATTTTAAAGAATTGAATCCTACTTGCCTGGGACATGAATAGAGACCAGAAGATAGAATGACTAGTTATATGATTGTGAGAATGCAACTGACTGCCCTCGACAACTAAGGTAGGTAATGCCACCAATCCACTTTTGTCTTGCTCCCATTTACCCTATCAGACAAAGAATAAATAAACAAGAATTATGGAGGGAGGGGAAAAAATGGCGGCGGAATAAGGAGAAGAGTCCGGGAGCGGAGGGAGTGAGCAGCTAAGGCAAGTGCTTCCCAGCCCAAGCTGCAGAGGAGGTGGACCTGGGAAACACCTGCGACCGGGTGAGCCAGAATCCGGCTGGGAGAAGGTGAACTCGGGGCTTAGGGAGGGTCAGTGAACCAGACCCCAGCCCCTGAGGCCCCAGAAAGCCCAGGCGCGGGCGCGCGGCCG
>PVJC01005799.1:0-57490 GCA_004026665.1 Murina feae | reverse complement strand
AGCTCCCATTGACCCAACGTCCCAGCAAGGCTGGCTGGAAGCAGGTTTCTGCGGTTTCTCTCCTATAATTGATGCTGTTCCTTTGAGGCCTGGGGTTATCTTCTATAATTGATACACTGTTCCTTTAAGGCGGCTTTCTAACTGAAGCCTCCTCTGCTTCACCTCGCAGCGTCTATAATGAAACAATTGTTACTTTTACTGGTGAGGCCCGGGCTGCTCTTTCCTTCAGCTCCCGAGGATTCTATGATTGTTATATTGTTTCAAAGGTGTGTTTAGCTAGAGCCAGTTTAATTGGAGCTGAGCTGAGCGGGCACAGCTTCACTTTCGCTCCTGCCACAATGGAAACAGCCCTTTACTCAGGTCCATGAGTGGCGGCCGCCATGTTGGCTGAGCTAATTTGCATATAGCCGCTCTGATTGGCTGGTGGGTGTGGCTTACCCTGTCTCGGAGAAATGGTTAATTTTAATATTTCGCTTTTATTAGTTTAGATAAAGCAGGGACTTCATGGAAAAGTATCCTAACCTGCAATTTTTGCCACTTGTGCAGGTGCTAAAGCATCCCTGCATAAATGTTCTGGAGTGCCAGGGGCCATCGTGAATGAGCCCACCACTCACCTGAAATAAAGAAGGTGGAGGGTGGAAGGGGGCATTAGGGCATAGAAGAAAGTGGACAGACCTGAGAATCAGTGGTCTTTATGTCCTTTACTTATCTTACCTAATAATCTTACCTAATAATAGACAAACATGTAAATTGACCATCCCTCCGCTATGCTGACCAGCCAATCAGGAGAGCATGCAAATTAATCCAACAAAGATGGCGGTTAATATGTAGGCGCGAAGTGGCGGAGCGAAGATGGAAGGCTCTGGTGGGAGCACCGAAGGCCTGGGTTCCGGGTGCCGGCAGCCAGGGGAAGGGATGGCCTACTGCACAAAGCTCTTCATGTAATGGGCCTCTAATGAGGTTTATAATTTGGGGCACATGCATTTCTGAGTTGTACATCTATAAGTTGAGGCTTAATAATACTAAATTCCAAGAATTTCCTAGATATTGTTATTTACTATAGCTTTGATATTCTTTGGGAACTGGAAAGATCTGCTGTTACTAAAGTACATCCAGCAAGTATACTGTGTGGTCATGCTTTGCCTAAACGCAACCCTGAGCCAGTAGTGGTTTAAATAACGGAGGCCCACTAGCAATGGAAAAAATGGATCTTAATATGCCTTAAAAATGTGTGTCTCATAGATGAATAACGCTATTTTAGGTTCCTGTTAAATAGCCACTCATAGATACTGAGATAGTTCAGAAAATATTTTGAATCCCTTAGATTTTGGATCTATGGAGCTTTGTCACTTGTCTAATTGGCGACCTCTAAAAATATGATAGCCTCGTAAACTTGGAAGATTGTTGTATTAAATGGGAACAAAAATAATTCCTAATATATGGCTATCAACAGTAGGGACTTACTAGTATAAATGCTATTATCAAGGAAGAAAAATAAAATAGACTTACAGGAAAATTTGCTAATTGACCTCACTCAACTTCTACTGAAATCCCACTTCATTCCAGAGGAAAAGTGAGTCATTCACCTCCCTGGACTGAGGATCCCATTCAGCCAGCCCATCCAGTAATGAGCACCAGCATGCAAACCCATTGCCCTGCCATCAAAGCACTGGACCAGCTCAGGAGAGAGTTTTAATTACTTCCAGACAGATGTCTCACCGCTGGTCATGGGTATGTGGTCCCTTTTACTGTCGCCCCACAAAGATTATGGTAACTTAAACTCAAAAACTCCTCCTCGTCACAATTCCGGACAAAAGAAAGTCAGCTTTAATGGAATTTATTTTCTGACGGAAATGACAATAATTTCTGAGACTGAGCCTCCTGTTGTTCAGGTTGCTGCTGCTCTTTTTGGTGTGTAATGAATCACACTGTGCAACACCTCATTGCATGCAAATTTATGCAAACTGACAATTAAACCAGGGGGTTATTTTAGTCAAATCAATCAGATATAGTATCTATTTGAAACAATAATGTAAGCATAATTGATGGTGCATAATTAGTGATTAACCAAAGCTGTGAATTGTTAATTAAATGATGAAAAGGTAAGAGACCAGAGAGGCTCCAGGGATCTTGGGCTTTAAAGAGAAACCGCAGAGCACTTTTGCTTCATATTCTCAAACCATTGGCACCTTTTCTCGCTGCATTTAAAACCACATCCTCGTCTTGTGAGCCTAAAGATTTGCTCATTATTCTCCAGGAACATGCTTGAGGTAGTGAAGTGAAAACATATGCTGATGTTGTAGAATCCTGACTGGGTTGGAAGATGGGATCTGTTCGTGTTGGAATCTGGGCCCTACACTAACTGGAGGCATGACCTTGGGAATGCTAACCATCTCTCTGAGTTTCACATTTCGAATTTGGAAAATGACTGGTGGGTTATGGTGCCATTCGTATACAATTGTGGTGAGGATTAAATCAAATAGTAAATGTAAAGTTCTTAGATTAATACATACTAAATAAATGTTTATTATAATTATGAGGTTTATTTCTTTTGAAACCTTCAGTTCTCTTCTCTCACATAAAAAAGGTCACCTTATGACAGGATTTAAAACATAGCGCTTCAGCTGTCCACTTAACTCTGGGCTGAGAAAACTT
Source organism: Murina feae (assembly GCA_004026665.1). Taxonomy (NCBI): domain Eukaryota; kingdom Metazoa; phylum Chordata; class Mammalia; order Chiroptera; family Vespertilionidae; genus Murina; species Murina feae. The sequence goes on along the minus strand of PVJC01005799.1, from coordinate 54,835 downwards.
TGTTAAAAAATATGAAGTCACAGCACCAAAACTACTACTCATAAAAATATTATGGATAAGCTGGACTACATTCAAATTAAAAACTTCTGCTCTAAGAAAGGCAATGCCAAGAGAGTAAGAAAACAAGCCACAGAATGGGAGAAATAATTACAAATACATATCTGATAAATAAGTGTTATCCAAAGAACATAAAACTCTCTCACATATACACAAAAACACCTAACAACCTAAGTACAAATGGACAAAATGCCTGAACAGACACCTCACCAAATAAGATTATATATTGGTCAATAAGTATTTGCAAAGATGTTCAACATTACATGTCATTAGAAAACTGCAAATTAAAAAAACAATAAGAGCCTTGGCTGGTATAGCTCTATTGGTTGAGCATTGTTCCATGCACAGAAAGGTTCAGATTCAGTTCCCAGTTAGGGCATATGCCCAGGTTGAGGACTTGATGCCTAGTAGGGAGTGTGCAGGAAGCAGCCAATTGATGTTTTGCTCTCACATCAATCTTTCTCTCTCTCTCTCCTTCTGTCTCAAAAAAAAAAAAAAATCAATTGAAAAAAAAAAAAGAAAACCCTCGGTGCCTATTAGAATGGCAAAAATCCAAAATATTGACAACATCAAATTCTGGGGACCAGAGGGAGCAACAGAAACTCTAATTTATTGCTGGTGTGAATGCAAAATAGTAAAGCTGTATTTGGTAGCTTTTTATAAAACTAAAGATACCTTTACAATGAAATCCAGCAATACCACTCCCATAAAATGAGCTAAAAATTATATCCACACAAAGACCTGCACATGGATATTTTCATCAATCTTTTTCATAATTGCCCAAACTTGGAAGAAGCCTAGCTATTCTTCAGTAAATGAATGGTTGAATACACTCTTGTACATCCATACAATGGAATATTATTTAACACCTAAAGGAAATGAGCTATTAGGCCATGAAAAATCATGGAGGAAACTTACAAGCATATCACTAAGTGAAAGAAGCCAATTTTACTAGCCTGCAATCTGGGCAGGACTCTATGGAGATAGTTCATTTCTGCTGCCCAGGGCATCAGCCTTGGCAGCTAGAAGCCTGTAGACAGTGTGCTCAACTATGTGTTTAATGGTTAAGGAGACTCAGTTGACTGGGAACCGAAATAGCTGGGGTGATTCTAACATATTTTTATATTGTCATGTGGCTTCTTCAATATGGAAACTTCATGAGAGATGGATCTCATGAATCTTTAGGTCATGTCCCCAGAGATGGAGAGCCAGCCAGAGTCTGTATTACCTTTGCTACCTAGCCCTGGGATCCAGGCAGTGTCCCTTCTACTACAAGATACATGTCACCGTATATACTCGCTTCTGAAGGGACAAAACTCAGACTTTATCTTTCAATGGAAGGAGTATCAAAGTTCCAAAAGAGTATGTAACACCAGATATAATGCTGTGGCAATTTCAGGAAAATGCAATTAGCCAGAGATGCCCCAAGTCTTTTGCTTGGTCATGGTGCCCACCCAAATGGTGGGAGGAAGCCTCTCCCAGCCAGCACCATTCCGTGCAATATAGCCTTTCAACTGATGTTTTGCAATTTTTATGCCTTATAAGAAAATTCTGTGTATTCTTGAGAACCTGTTCTCTTCTGTGACAAAAGCCTTTGTGAGGGCTGATCAGATAAACACAGTCATTGAGCATGTAAAATGATATTTTAAACATACATTAAATTGTTGATACATAAGAAATAAAATGTGCTCCCCTTTCAGATTATCCGACTATGGATTCTGACAGTTCTACTTAAGACACTTGATTCCTTATCTATTTTTAAAAATATATTCTTATTAATTTCAGAGAGGAAGGAAAAGAGAAAGAGAGAGAGACAGAAACATCAATGATGAGAGAGAATCATTGATTGGCTGCCTCCTTCACACCCCACATTGTGGATCAAGCCCACAACTCAAATCAGGCATATGGCCTTGACTAGGAATATAGCCCAGGGCCTCCTGATTCATAGGTCTATGCTCAACCACTGAGCCACACCAGCCAGACTATTCTTTATCCATTTTATAAGGCATGCCTGAAATTAAATTATTTATTTCTTATAATTTCCCCCCAAATTTTCCCCTTCAATAATTCCACAAGAATGTATGAACCAAGAGAACAGGAACCTGCATGCTTTATTATTACTTATTGTATCCCCAGCACACAGAACAATTGAATGAATTATTAAATTAAAAGTAAAATCAATAATGACTATAAGCAAGTAATGGAGTTATTAGGAAAGTATGGTTATACCTTCAAACATTATGAACACAAAGAAAATATGTTTTGCCAGTGAGTTTACAGAACTTGGAGTTAAAGCCTTACATGGCGTGAGTTTCTTTTCCATCTTCAGGCAAGAGAATGGAGGTCATTTTATTTGGGTTCTTCATGAGTTAAGATTTATACTGTACTAAACAATGCATAGATCCTTTTCAATATATTCTCAGTGACTGAAAAACCCCTAAAGACACTTCTAGGATGTTTATAAAAAACACTTTAACTAGGCAGGAATCCAAAAACCATTCAACGTTTCCTAAAGCTCTTAAAAACTGAGGTAAGCCATTTCTATTTATGTAAGAAGTTTTACCAGCTCTATTTATGAGACAGGCCAAAGATTACATGGAAGGAGAGTACACTTAAAGAGAAGGCCCTAAACATTCATCTCTCAAAGATTGTCATAAGTGGAACTATAGATATGAAATTTAAGAAACTAAGTATCATAAGATCACTGTTCCATTTTTCTAAGTGGACATGGTTATTAAAATTCTAATGCAAATATTTTTCACTTTATTTATTTACCATATTTTCCAACATGTAAGATGACTGGGCATTTAAGACAACCCCCAACTTTTGAGATTTTCCTGGGTTAAAAAGACATCTTATACGCTGGAAAATGTGGTATTTTAAAAATATATTTATTGATTTTTTACAGAGAGGAAAGGAGAGGGATAGAGAGTTAGAAACATTGATGTGAGAGAAACATCAATAGCTGCCTCCTGCACACCCCCTACTGGGGATGTGCCCACAACCAAGGTACATGCCCTTGACCAGAATCAAACCTGGGACAATTCAGTCTGCAGGCCGACACTCTATCCACTGAGACAAACTGGTTAGGGCAATAACTGTCACTTTAGATTGAGATTTTAACTTCTGAGGGAAGGCCAGAGTAGAGGGAGAAAGGGAAGAAATTAACCAGGGGATTTATATACATACTAGAGAGGCCCAGTGCACAAAATTCATGCACAGGGGGGTGGGAGGGAAGAGGACCCCTCAGTCTGGCCTGTACCCTCTCCAATCTGGGAGCTCTCAGGAAATGTCCGACTGCGGGTTTGTGTCTGCACTTCTAACAGATTACAGCTGCACTGTTGTTTCTTTCTTTTCATGCTTAAACCCATTGGAATTAGTGGGTATTCAAAGTGTGTATACATTCTGGGGGGACACCCTGTGTATCTCTAGTCAGCGGTGAAAGGAACCAATTGAGGATTTGGAACCCCCAGACAGGGAATCTCGCTCACTCCCTGCATGTTTCCCCACTCGACTTTCCACCTTTGTGGGCAGCGGGAGAATCAATGTTTTCTCTCATTAACTTGGAAAAGCACATCCTGTCACTCCCTGCCCGGCAGGAGTGTGCTAGGCCTCAAGGGAGCAAGGCTCAATCTGGGCAGCCTTCGCTCATGGGTGCTGACATCCAAAGTGCACATTCCTCCTCTGCAGTCGCTCTATCCCACCATTTCATTGAGAGGACAGAACTCCTTGCCTCCTCTGGGTTCCTGATCTAGAATACTGACCAAAGGCACCTCAGTGAGGGCCACCTGCGCCCACCAGGTGTGTCTATCTATTCCTGCCTCAGCAACTGCATTAGTCCCATGGAGGTGATCTTGTCACTGCACTGGCCTCTGCAGGAACAGGGCATCACCCCTCTTCCCTCTCACTGTCATTTCATAGGTGCCCACCCTCAGCACTCAGAACACCCAGACACTCTCCAAAGGATGTGAGCATGCCTGAGGGGACATGTGCATGTCCTGTGGGGGATGTAGGAATGCTGGGGTTGAGGGAAGTGCAGCGGAGGGGCAGGGGGAACTTGCATGTGCCTCGGTCCAGGACCGTTGAAGGTGTGCAAGGGTGACAGTGTGCTGGAGGATGTTTGCACGCCAGGAGGGGAGAAGAGGATATGTGCAACAGAGGCCTGTACCTTCGCAGATCCGCAAACCCCCATGGAACTGCCAGGAAGACGTCAATATGGCCTGCCATGGTGCTTGTTCCTGCGATCACGCACCTTCTGGAGGCAGGACTTGCACAGCCAATCCTCAGTGCTGATGGCCTGTAGGCACTGCTTCAGCTTGGCCCCCAGGCTCCTCCACTTGGTTTGCTCATGGCTGCCGCCACTGCCTTGTGGGGAGTACAGGCCGCCCTCCAACAGCCCGCCTTTCCTGTCCAGAGGCTCTCTGCACATGCACTGCCCACAGACCAGGAGCAGCCTGGGCAGGGCAGGATACTGGCGCATGCTGCTCATCTGCCGGGAGTTCCTAGGGCAGGGTCGAAGCCAGGTGTCCTGCCCTGGCCCAGCTGCTCCTTGCCTCAGTGTGCTATGCACAGGCCCAGAGCTGCTGGGGTGGGGTGGAAGCCAGACTTCCTTCCCTGCCCTGCCCCACCCCAGCCGCTCCATGACTGCACAAGGCGTCCACTGGCCCGGACACCTGCCCCTAGCCACTCAGAGACTGTGCACATGCACGCTTCCCACAGGCCCACCATCTTTGTCAGGTTAATTTGCATACTCACTCCTGATTGGCTGGTGAGTGAAGCAGAGGGACGGTCAATTTACATGTTTCTCTTTTATTATACAGGATATGCATAGCCCATGGATACAGGCAATAGTGTGGTGAAGGCTTGGTCAATGGGGAAAAAGCAGTAGAAAACAAAGGAAACATCTGTAATACTTTCAACAATAAAGATAAACTTGTAAAAGCTTTTAAATTATTTTTAAAAAGGCAAAACATTGTTTAACTTCTATTAGAAAACAAACATTGTAGTGAAAATGACTTTCACTGCTGTCATTTGGCACTAACATAAGATTAATGAAGAGTGTAAGTGTCAGTGAAAGTCACATCTGAACTTATATTCCAACTCCAGCAACTACTACCTGAGTGTCTTTGTGTGATGTAACCAGCCTTCACAAACCTTATTTTTTTCCCCCACATGCTTTTAAGTGAAGATATAAAACTTAGCCCAGATTTGGGTTTTTAAGATTAGATCAAATAGAGTATTTAACCAGAATACAGTGATCAATTAATAAGCAGTAGTTGATCTCCCAACTTTCTCCTTAAAATATACCCTTAAAATTAAGTTAGTTACACTCTTTCCCAAGAAAGGATAAAAAAGTGGGTGAGTAAGCACAAAAGATTGCCATACCAATTACAGGGGGGCTAAGTGAATGCACATAGAGAGACCAGCTTCTCCTGCATGATACCATCGGGGACCATTGGACTGTAGAGAAATTCACAGGAAGCTTAGTTATCAGACATTAAGTCTGTGCATACAGCATTCCAGGAGCCAAGGCAAGCAAGACACTGTGCAGAGCAGAGCTTCATCACGCAACAGTGCCTTCTGCCACAGTGTAAGTACTATGAGGGGCATAAGCTCAGATGCACTTGAGAAATAATGGGCTAATGCTAAACTAATGGAGAAGTTGTATTTGTTCAAATGTGATCTTTCTGAGTCAGTTAACTTTTGGGCAACAGCACTAAGCCATTGAGGAAACAGTCCTGTAGACCACGGCCATTCTCCTTCCGGGGCTCCAATAGACCCCCATGCTGTTTTAGGAGCTGGTTTCCTGATAGTATACACTCTGACCTTGTCCTCAGAATCACTCTTTCCAGCAATTCTTAACCTGTTTCCTTAAGCTACTTTCTCTTTTATTTTATGGGAAAGTTTACATTTCTCAGAGCAGTTTTTGTTTGTTTCTGAAGGATTTAGCATGTCTTCTTTAAGTATGCTGCTGGTTTTTTGTTTGTCTGTTTGTTTGTTTGTTTGTTTGTTTAGATAATCATTGTGTTTCATTAACATTCCGTTTACAATAGGTCTGGAGTCATCTTGTAAAAACTAAGAGCCTCATTTTTAATACACAACTTTTTTAAGATATAAGATTTTTAAGAATGCTATATCACATTATAGAAGAAAGTGCGTTTCTACAGTCCATAAAACCAGAGATATTGAAGTTACACTTGAACTCTTATCATCTTTTATCTAAGAATTGTTTCTCAGTTTCCCACAGCACAGGCCACCATCACCACTGCAGCCAGTCCCTTTGCTGCATAGTCTTCCTAGACCCCCCAGTTCAGTGCACTTTCTGTGTGGTCCCCAAGCTCTCTCTGTTTACATCAAAATATTTATGATTTCCCATCAATTTCTCAAGTTCCAACATAGATTCTCTCTACAACAGTTGTGAAAGTTTACTATTACCTGGCACAACATGCAGCCCAGAGCCTGAAGTGTTCCTGGAGAACAGAATGCCTTGTGATTTCACCATGTGTGCACAGCAACAGGGACCCTAAAGCCTCCATCTGGAAACTTCACACACCCAGTTATCATAATCACAGTATCATTATCATTAAAATTCAACTGGGGATGGCATCTTCCATTTTTTTAGGTTTTGTGGGATATCACAATTCCACCATTTCCAGTATTCTGTTCTGTTTTATATCAATCTTTTTTTTATTGATTTTAGAGAGGAAGGGAGAGGGAGAGAGAGATAGAAACATCAATGACGAGGAAGAATCATTGATAGCTGCTTCCTGCATGCCCCACACTGGAGTGAGCCCGCAACCCAGGCATGTGCCTTGACCAGGATTCAAACCTAGACCTTCTGGTTCATTGGTTGATGCTCAACCACACGCTGCTCAACCACTGAGCTATGCTGGCTGGGCGAGAGCAATCATTCTGAAGGTAAGTCTTATCACTGATTTTGCAGGTGGTTCAATGCAAGGGCCAGAAGGTCAAAGCAGTTTGTTTCAAGTTCCATGGGTGCTTAGAAACTCTGATGCCTTTGGAACCCATCTGTCCTATTTCCCAGGCCAGATATACCAGAATCACTACAATTCTTCCCAGGGATTCCTTCTTAATGAGACTTCTGAAAGGATTACTTAGAATGCAAGGATTTCATTCCTGAAATCCCTTCTGTTCTTGTGAGCTAAGTAGATCGGGAATTAACATATTTTGTATGGATTAATGCTCTCATTAATATCTCAGTGGAGGTCTGCAAGCTTTGTGTTGTTTCTTGCATGTTGATTTGAGGAAGCAGGAGACAGAATGCTTTTTTTGTTGACATTTTGGTTTCGGTAAATACAGTGACCTTTAGCTTCAGTCACACACTTGAATTTAAGATAAATGAAAGTCTGGAAGCCCTGGCTAAAACTCAAGTATATTTTGAATGAGGTATGCCTTGTGCTGAGAGGAAAATACTCATTACTCTTTCCTGCAGTTCTATTTTCCTTTAAAATATATTGGTAAGCATGAGACGTAGATTACATAAACAATTCCTGATCAAACAGTTTAATTTTTCTTTGCAAAGGCATTGACAGTATATTTCATTTTAAACAAATTTCTTGAGCATGCGTGAAACAGTCAAGCCATAGCATCCTTGTGCATTTCTTCAAGGAAGGTATATTCAGTGTATCAATTGTGCTAAGTGTGGGGACAGGGAGAGAGGGGGCAATACAGAAGAATCAATAACAATAAGAATCTATGTGTTTTCGAAGAAGAAAGACTTAGTTTATTATTTTTATATCTATAGTTTGAGAGTCCACCACTGTCCAGATAGAAGTAAACCTACCAACACAAATTCAAGTTTTTGTCTAGACAAACATGAACTATGCATTTGATGTCAGAGTAGTTTTGGTCATGAGCTAAGTACTAATTTCTTTTTATTGCTTAAAATATTACAAAGAGTTGTATATATGTCTCCTTTTTTTTTCCTCCTTGACCTTCCTCCGGCATCCCCTACCCCCCAGTGTTTGGTGTCCATTGGTTATGCTTATATGCATGTATAAAAGTCCTTTGGTTAATCTCTTACACCCCCCTCCCAGGATTTTTATTAAAACTTGGAGCCATTTATGTGCTATATATAAACAGCTCCCAATACATCAACAGTCACCCCTTAATTCTGCACCAGTTGAACAAAATGTTGGCAAATTAAATGTCCCCCCACCCCTTGCATATATGCATTGAAGTCTTTGGCATTTGTGCTTTTTCTCCGAGCAAACTCCACATGTGAAAGAAAGGCAGAGTAATAAGGATTTATTTTGCCCATTTCTGAAAATAAAATAAAATAAAATAAAAAAGGCCTCCGAGAATCCCAGAGCTGCAGGACGGACCGCACCATATACTCAGGGCTGCAAGTCTCACTCCTGGGTGGAGGCCCGACAGCATCACAAATGCATCCTAAGACAATATGAATGCACTGCACGCAGGGGTTTGGTTTGCCTGATGTTTGTCTTATGCCCAGCTCTTAACACAATGCCTAGACATAACTGGTGCTCAAAAATAAGCTGAAACAATTTCAGTAATTCCTACACTCAAAACAACTTTTCTAAGGGCACATTAAACCCAAGCACTGTGAGAACAAAAGTGAGTGAGATGTGCAAGAAAAAAATGCTGAAATAAAGGAGGCAATGTTAATGTTAGGTAATAGCCACAGGCTAAGAAATAAATTGCTGAGGTATGGCTAAGGGGAAGGAAGTGTACACAGGTATTTCTATGGCCCAGTATAGTTTTCTGTTTTCCAGCTCATTGTATTTTAAAGACAGATCACATTTTTTTTTCCCTCAGCTCATCTTTTATTTTTCTTTTCTATGTGCTGCTAAGCAATGAATCAGAACATTTTATCCTATTGTCGCCAACAATTTTAATTCTAAAAGTTTCAATGAATAGAAGCATAAAAATCTAATTGCTTGAAAAATAGTTACCTCATAGCTAGACTTCAATAATTGCAGCTTTTTAAAAAAAAGATAACATATTAAATTTAAGGCTACTGATTGTGTTATGTTGTTATTAGTCAATTTGGTATTTATCTTAAAATGCTGTTTTTTTAATGACAAAAATGTCAATGCAGCTATTTGGGATAGTTACCATAATGACGGTTTAGTGTCAGTTTCTATGAAAACTGTTTAAACTACCTATTATTAAAGGAAAGGATTTTAAAGCTATTAAAGTGGATGTCAGAAAAGGAGACCTGTTGAATATTTGCAAAAGTCATATTTTGCTTCCTGGAGAGTAACTAGGAAAAGTGTAGTCATCATTTTTTTATTTTTTTAAATATTGCTTAAAATATTACAAAGAATAGTACATATGTCTCTTTTTTATCCCCCTTGACCTTCCCCCAGCCTCCCCTACCCCGCAGTGTCTTGTGTCCATTGGTTATGCTTATATGGCTGCATAAAAGTCCTTTGGTTGCTCTCTTTTCCCTCCTCCCAATCCTCCCTGGCCTTCCTGCTATAGTTTGACAGTTTGTTTGATGCTGCTCTGCTTCTGTATCTGTTTTTGTTTATCAGTTTATAATGGTCTTTATTATCCATAAATGACTGATATCATGTGGTATTTTTCTTTCGTTGACTGGTTTATTTCGCTTAGCATAATGCTCTCCAGTTCCATCCATGCTGCTGAAAATGGTAAGAATTCCTTCTTTTTTACAGCAGTGTAATATTCCAATGTGTAGATATACCACTGTTTTCTAATCCATTCATCTGCTGATGGGCACTTAGGCTGTTTCCAAATCTTAGCTATGGTGAATTGTGCTGCTATGAACATAGGATGCATATATCCTTTCTGATTGGTGTTTCTGGCTTCCTGGGATATATCCCTAGAAGTGGGATTACTGAGTCAGATGGCAGTTCCATTTTTCAAATTTTGAGGAAATGCCATACTGTCTTCCATAGTGGTTGCACCAGTCTGCATTCTCACCAGCACTACATGAGGGTTCCTTTTTCTCTGCATCCTCTCCAGCACTTGTCATTTGTTGTTTTGTTGATGATAGCCAATTTTACAGGTGTGAGATGGTACCTCATTTTTGTTTTGACTTGCATCTCTTGGATGATTAGTGACTTTGAGTATGTTTTCATGTCTCTTGGCTTTCTGAATGTCCTCTTTTGAAAACTGCCTATTTGGGTCTTTCGCCCATTTTTTGATTGGGTTGTTTATTTTCCTTTTGTTAAGTTGTATGAGTTTCCTATAAATGTTGGATATTAAACCTTTATTGGTGATAACATTGGCAAATATGTTCTCCCATGCAGTGGGCTTTCTTGTTGTTTTGTTGATGGTTTCTTTTGCTGTGCAGAATTTTTTTATTTTGATGCAGTCCCATTTGTTTATTTTCTCTTTAGTTTCCATTGCTCTAGGAGCTGTATCGGCGAAGAAATTGCTTCGGCATTAGTCTGAGATGTTGTTGCCTTTAAATCCCTCTAGTATTTTTATGGTTTCCTGTCTTACATTTAAGTCCTTTATCCACTTTGAGTTTATTTTTGTGTATAGTGTAAGTTGGTGGTCTAGTTTCATTTTTTTGCATGTATCTGTCCAATTTTCCCAGCACCATTTATTGAAGAGACTGTCATGACTCCATTGTATGTTCTTGCCTCCTTTGTCAAATAGTAATTGAGCATCTTGGTTCAGATAGATTTCTGGGTTCTCTATTCTGTTCCATTGCTCTATATGTCAATTCTTGTGCCAGTACCAAGGCAGTTTTGAGCACTGAGGCTTTGTAATACAGCTTGATATCTGGTATTGAGATCCCACCTACTTTATTCTTCTTTCTTAAGATTGCTGCAGCTATTTGGGGTCTTTTTTTTATTCCAGGTGAAATTTTGGAGAGTTCATTCTAGGTCTGTAAAATATGCCATTGGTATTTTGATGGGGAGTGTATTGAATTTATAAATTGCTTTGGATAGTATAGACATTTTAATGATACTGATTCTACCAATCCATGAACATGGTATGTTCTTCCACCTGTTTATGTCTTCCTCTATCTCTTTTTTCAACATCCTTTAGTTTTCTGAGTAGAGGTCTTTTACTTCTTTAGTTAAGTTTATTCATAGGTATCTTAATTTTTTGGTGCAATGGTAAATGGGATTGCATTTTTAGTCTCTCTTTCTGCAAGTTCACTATTGGTGTATAGAAATGCCATAGATTTCTTGGCATTAATTTTGTATCCTGCTACATTGCCAAATTCATTTATTAAGTCTAATAATTTTTTGATGGAGTCTTTAGAATTTTTTATATCATGTCATCTGTGAATAAGGACAGTTTTACTTCTTTTCCAATTTGGATGCCTTTTATTTCTTCTTCTTGTTTAATTGCAATGGCTAATACTTCCAGTACTATGTTGAACAGGAGTGGTGAGAGTGGGCATCCCTGTCTTATTCCTGTTCTAAGGGGAAATGGTTTTAGTTTTTGCCCATTGAGTATGATGTTGGCTGGCTGTGGGTGTGTTATATATGGCTTTTATTATGTTGAGGTATGATCCTTCTATTCCCACCTTTCTGAGAGTTTTTATCAAAACTGGGTGGTGATTTTGTAAAATGCTTTTTCTGCATCAATTGATATGACTATGTGGTTTTCATCTCTCAATTTGTTTATGTGATGTATCACATTTATTGATTTGTGGATATTGTACCATCCTTGCATCCCTGAGATAAATCCTACTTGGTCATGGTGTATGATCTTTCTGATGTACTGCTGGATATGATTTGCTAGGATTTTGTTGAGGATTTGGGCATCTATGTTCATGAGGGATATTGGCTTGTAATTCTCTTTCATTGTGTTGTCTTTATCTTATTTTGGTATTAGGGTAATGAGGGCTTCATAGAACGAGCTTGGAAGTGTTCCTTCCTCTTGAATTTTCTGGAATAGTCTGAGGAGGATGGGTTTTAGTTCTTCATTGAATCTTTGGTAAAACTCCCCTGTGAAGCCATCTGGTCCCAGACTTTTGTTCATTGGAAGCTTTTTAATTACTGATTCCATTTCTTCCATAGTTATTGGCCTATTAAGATTTTTAGATTCTTCCTGATTGAGTTTTGGAAGGTTGTATTTTTCTAGGAATATGTGCATTTCATCCAGGTTGTCTAGTCTTTTGGAATAGAGTTGTTCAAAGTATTATTTAACAATCCTTTGTATTTCTGTGGGGTCTGTTGTTATTTGTCCTCTTTCATTTCTGATTTTGTTTATTTGGGTCCTCTCTCTTTGCTTCTTGGTGAGCCTGGCTAGAGATTCATCAATCTTGTTTATCCTTTCAAAGAACCAGCTCTTGGTTTTGTTGATCTTTTGTATTGTTTCTTTGGTCTCTATATCATTTATTTCCACTCTGATCTTTATTATTTCCTTCCTTCTGCATACACTGGACTTTTTTTGTTGCAGTCTTTCTAAATCTCTGAGTTGTAGGATTAGGTAATTTATTAATATTGTTTCTTGTTTTTTGCAGTAGGCTTCTAGAGCTGTGAACGTCCTTCTCAAGATTTTTTTCGCTGTGTCCCATAGGTTTTGGATTGTTGTGTTTTCATTGTCATTTGTTGCCATGATGTTTTTTTTATTTCTTCTTTGATCTCTCTGGTAACCCAGTCATTGTTTAATAGCATGCTATTTAGTCTCCATGTGGTTGATTTTTTTGGATTTTTATTGTAGTTGTTTTCCAGTTTTATGCCATTGTGAGCTGAGAAGATGCTTAATATGATTTCTATCTATTTGAATTTGAAGAGACTTTGCCTGTGACCCAATATATAGTCTATCTTTGAGAATGACCCATATGCACTTGAGAAGAATGTATATTTTGTGGCTTTGGAGGGAAGTGTTATGAAGATGTTGATTAATTTCATCTGATCTAGTGAGTCATTTAGGATTGATGTTTCTTTGCTAATTTTTTATTTATATAATTTGTCCAATGGTGATAGTGGGGTATTAAAGTCCCCCACTATGACTATATTGCTGTCAATCTCTCCCTTGATATCCTCCAGAAGTTTTTTTATGTATTTGAGTGCTGTTATCTCGGGTGTGTATATGTTTACCAGAGTTACTTATTCTTGTTGGATTGATCCATTTAATATTAAGAAGTGGCCTTCCTTATCTCTTCTTATGTCCTTCATTTTGAGATCTAATTTTTCAGATATATGTATTGCTACCCCAGCTTTTTTTTCAATTCCATTCACCTGAAAAACCGTTTTCCATCCTTTCACCATCAGTCTGTTTGTGTCTTTTTTTCTGAGGTGGGTTTCCTGTAGACAGCAGATATATGGGTCATGTTTTCTTATCCACTCAGTTACCCTATGTCTTTTGATTGGGGCATTTAATCCATTTATATTTAAAGTTATTATTAATAGATAATTGTTTGTCACCATTTTATTCTTTATCCCTGTGTTCCTTCTTTGTTTCCTTTTTTTTTTTCTTTTTACAGCAGACCCTTTTAACATTTTTTGCATTGCTGGTTTGATGGTAACTAATTCCCTTAGTACTTTTTTGTCTGTGAAGCTCCTGATTTCACCCTCAATTTTGATTGATAACCTTGCTGGGTACAATATTCTTGGATTCAGACCCTTCCTTTGCATGACTTTGTATATTTCATTCCATTCCTTTCTTGCTTGATGTGTTTCTGTTGAGAAATCAGTTGCTAGTCTGATGGGGGATCCTTTGTAGGTAACTTTCTGTCTCTCTGTAGCCGCTTTTAAGATTCTTACTTTGTCGTTGGTGTTTGTCAATTTAATTATGATGTGCCTTGGTGTTGGTATTTTCAGATTTATTTTATTTGGGTATCTTTGAACTTCTTAGAATTGTGTGGGATTTTTCTTTCCTATATGAGGGAAGTTTTCTGTCATTATTTCTTCAAACAAGTTTTCTATTCCTTGCTCAGTTTCCTCTCCTTCTGGCACCCCTATTACATGGATGTTGTTTCTTTTCGTGTTGTCTCAAAGTTCTCTTAGGCTCTCTTCCTGATTTTTATTTTTTATTTTTCTAAAAGCTGCTTTTCCTACCTTGTCTTATAGCTCACTGATGTGGTCCTCTGCTTCTTCTAGTCTATGTTGATGCTTTCTATTTAGTTCTTCATAGCAATGATGTAACTTTTCATTTCTTCTTCGTTCTTCTTCATTTCGTCTTGGGTCTTACACATATTGTTGAATTTGTTTTCCATTCTTCTCAACCACCTTATGACAATTTCTCTGAATTCCTTCTCTGACAGGTTGCTTGCCTCCATTTCGTTTACTTCCTTTTCTGATGATGCCTGTTTCTCTTTCATATGTAGGCTGTTTCTTTGTCTCCCCATGATCTCTCTTCTCTGGGTGTCTGGTTATGTAGTTCTCTCTCTCCTTTATCTAGGGGATATATGATCTTTCTGTGAGGAGGCACAGGACTCATCTGAGGCCACATATTCACAAGATCTGGTGTTCCTGAGGTGCCTCTGTTGCAGGATCCCTGGATGTGTAGGCTTGTGATAACAGCCACTCTCCCCTTCAAGATGGCATGGTCTCCTATGCAGAGTCCAAGTAATCAATATAATTCAAAGATTATTGCTAACAAATGTAAGTGGGTTCAAAAAAGAGTTGAATTGGAAATTTAAGAGAGTTAAGAAACTAAAGTTTAATTCCCATGTTAAATTAAACTTTAAAATTTTTTAAAAATATATTTTATTGATATTTTACAGAGAGGAAGGGAGAGGGATAGAGAGTTAGAAACATCAATAAGAGAGAAACATCATTCAGCTGTCTCCTGCACACCTCCTACTGAGGATGTGCCCACAACCAAGGTACATACCCTTGACCAGAATCAAACCTGGGAGCCTTTAGTCCTCAGGCTGATGCTCTATCCACTGAGTCAAATCGGTTAGGGCAAACTTTAAAATTTTTAAGTGTTTGATTTTCAAAGTCAACCTGACTTTTCTTCCTTTTTTAAAAAAATCAAACAGTGTATAGCAGAAATAAAAACAAGAGACATTTATTCAGCTCTGTGCTATAAGTTATTAAGTTTAAACCTCAAAGAAAACCTATACAGTGTTTACTCTTAGTAATTCTATTTAATGAATGAAGCGATAGTGGGAATCGAAGGCTGATTATGTCACAATACATGGTCAGTAAGTATCAGAACTTGAATTAAAAAAGGTTTTGAATCCATTTTCTTGCTCATCAGATAGAAAGGGAGGAAAAAAGGGAGAGGAAAGATTAGAAGAAATGAGTCTAGGTAAATGCATAGCTCTGAGGGACTTAGAATGAATTTTCAAAGCATTTTTGTCATTGGACAAGATATTACAAATATTTTTAGGAACTTCATCAAATAGACATAAGCCATATTTCTTGATTCTGTTATCTATATACTAACAGATAAATTAAACAGAAAAATAAATATTAAGAAGATATTTATCAATGAATAAGAAGAGTATGCAATAGCCTTTTTGCCTAAGTTTATCATTTTCACATTGTTACAGCTGTGAGTGGCAGGCCTTTTTTAATTAGTCAAAAGTCTTTTCTGGCTCACTTTGCAAAAAGACGCAGATTTGGCAAAGCTGTTTTATTTTGTTTTTCACTTGTGCTATTGTCCATCAATCCTTTCAGATTCCTTGAGGGAAGCAAAATACAGGTTTGCCAACCCTGTAGAGTATCTTGATATGGGACTAAATTTACCTGCTGTTTTAGATTGCCCCAATTCAGGACCTTTATGCAATTATGTTCCTCAATTATTGAATTATATTTCCAACCTTCAACACTTTGCATAAAATGTCAAATAAGAATTTCATTTAAAAAAAAAACACACATTGGTTTGTAAAAGAGGGAAATGTTATGTTTCTCTTGACTTCTATAATGTTAAATTTCAAAAACTTTATTTAAGAGCACGTAAATAATGTGTTGTAATCAAGAGTTGACAGGCAATACTCAGAAACCCAGCATATTGTCTATATAAACAAATATCCCTCTGAAGAGGTAGTTTGGTATTTGGAGTTCCAGAGCTTGGTGGTCTGGTACAAGAGAATAAACTCAAAAATTTCAGGTGACTACAGTGTGGAGAGCAGTCATAATCAAACCTGGTCTCCTGAGTCTCACTATGACTTTCCTTGGCCTTCATGAGCCCCTTCCTGAAGTAAGTAAATAAATTATAAAACACCCTTGTATGATAGTTTGAGCATAAAGATGAATGTGACCCAGGCTGGTTATACCAATTTGTATTCTCTAATTTTACGATAAATTAAAGCATTGTTGTGCACCTTTAAAATTATCATGCATGGATGCTATGGCTATTGAGACTAATGGATAAGTTGGCACTGCTGGCCTGGTTCAAAGTCAAGGTAGGAAGCTACACACGTGGTCTGATTTAGAGGTTATTTCGCGATTCTAATTTTCCGAAAGAACTTATCTTATTTTAGCACTACACTCACTTGACAGTTGCCCTAAGATGTTCACTCTTCACAGTGCTCATTTGATTACAGATCTGTGACTCCTGTGGACATTCTGAAGTTTGATTCAGTCTGGAGCAACTTGGGTTTTCAAGATGAGTTTTCTGGTTATATATGTGGAGCTCCCAATTTTAATTTTTCATATTATCTAATAGGGACTGTTGAAGGAACAGGCTGTCTGACATTAAGGTTGGCATAGGAGTGATTGTGCAGAGGCTCCTGAAAACTGGGAAGGGGTGACCAGAGTATCCTATGTACACCTACCAAATCTACTATATCACAGTCTTTCTCAGCTCAGTTAATGTCAACACTTTCCTACTAGCTGTTTAGTCAAAACTCTAGATACATCCTTAACTCCTTTTTTTCTTTCTCTCATACCCCAAATCATTCAGTTAAGAAATGACATTGCTCCTTCCCTACCTTCAATAAAGATTCAGAACACGTCTTCTATAGTCCACTGCTATTCCTCTGGTCTCAGTAATCATGACCTCTCTAGACTGTCACCATCTCCTAATTGGTCTCCCAGCATGTATTCTTTTTCTTTTCCTAATCCTTTACAACAACACTAGGGGCCAAAATATATACTTTAAGGAATGAGGTCTTACACGTCACTCATGTGATTCATACCCTTTGGTGCCAACCCCCTTTTTCACAAAGTAAAAGCCCACACCTTTACAATGCTTTATACAGCTCTGTACAATCCAGCCCCCCATTCCCTCTTGACGGCATCTCCTATTTCTCTCCTACACAAGCACCACACACTAAAACTACGACGCTCCTGCAATCTACCTGGCACTCTCTGCCTCAGGGTCTTTGCACTGAGTGTGCCCCCAGGTTCCCTTGTCGGTTAATCCCTTCCCTTCTTTAATATGTGTCTATGTCTCAGCCACCTTCTCAATGAAAGCAGTAGTGACCACCACTTTTAACCTCTGCCTAGACTCTTAATCATATTCCAAGACTTATCCTGCCATAGCATTATAACTTCTTAACATAATTTATTGTCTATTATCTATTGGTTACTATAAGTCTCACCAAGAGAAATATTATTGCCTGATGTATCTCTAGAACCTACGACTATTCTTGACTCACAACAGATACTCAATACACATTTAATACGTGACTGGATATAGGGAGTAAAGGAGTAGGAGATGAGTAAAGGGACATCAGAGTGGTGGGCAGATTCATAGTCAACTGGCACCTCCAACATTGTGCATTGTCTCCCCCCAAAAAGAGAGGGTTTTGCAATTTTTAGTATTTTACCTGGGACTGGTGCCAGAAACTAGAATTATGAGAATTATCTTTCTCTTTTTTATTATTTAATCTAATTTGTCCAGGTAGAACAAAAGTGAATGTTTGGAGGAATCTAGTATTTTTTATTCCTCTAATGACTACCTGTGATCCTGATTTAGAACAAGTATTGAATGGTGCACAAAGGTCCCTGTGAGTTCCTGAAACAAAAGGATAGTTTCAATAGACTTAATGACTTGTGATGTGGACATTACTGCACTCAGCATTGTATAACCTGAAAAAAGACCAAGATCAGGAGTAAGGTAGAGGAAAGAGTTGTTTAGGTTTCTCCTTCCCCTCTGTTATGGATGCATCTGAAAATAATCTACCATTACTTTGTCCCAGCTAGAGCTGGGATCCACAGAAGTATGACTATGTCTTGGAAATGAGTATATAGAAACATAGAGCTCCAAACTTTAAGAGACTCTTTTACCACTTTAAAAATAACATGACTATTTTATAGTTATTTTAACACTTAACTGACCTTTTTAAAATATATTTTATTGATTTTTTTTATAGAGAGGAAGGGAGAGGGATAGAAGTTAGAAACATCAATGAGAGAGAAACATTGATCAGCTGCCTCCTGCACACCTCCCACTGGGGATGTGCCCGCAACCAAAGTACATGCCCTTGACCGGAATGGAACCTGGGACCGTTCAGTCTGCAAGCCAACGCTCTATCCACTGAGCCAAACTGGTCAGGGCTTAACTGTTCTTAACAATATGTTTGGCACTTTCATGGAGAGATTTGGGGTTATGATTCAAAAAATTCTACAAAGGACTTTTGAGCTTTTGTAAGGAAGCCAAAATTCTAAGGAGATAAACTGATAAAAGTACAAGTATTGCCCTAAAAATCAAAGTCTGTATCTTACTTCAGAAAACCAACTTGCAAGGAAGTATTGTGTTAAAATAGAATAGATCACTTAGTTAACACAGACATTCTGTCCTTTATAAAGTACCAGGGAGGGAGGTTGAATATTGATTACCCCTCTGTTCAATAGAATTTCTCTGTCTCTCTCTTTCATTTTTGTTTGGCAGCTTGTGCTTTTTTTACCACTTATTTTTTTAAAAATTCAAGTAAGCTCTCGACAAACTAGAGCACTCTTACTTTGTGTTCTTTCTATCATCAATAAGCAAATATTTTTTCTCATAAACATAAAAAAGAGCTTTTAGATGTATTTACAGAAAAGGTGTTTTTGTCAGCTGTTGCTATGTAACAACTTAAAATAGTCAATGGTATGAGATAATAAAGATTTATTTGTCATGTGTGCTGCAGGCTGGCTGGGGCACCTGTACTTCATAATAAGATGAGACTCTATTCCGCATGTCTCTGCTTTTCCCTTTGGGCCTCTGGGGATGGCTGACGCTGTGCTTTTCATGGTAAAAGTATAAGCACAAGACAATCAGTTGAAGTAGGCAAGGTCTTTTAAGGACTGAGCTCAGAATTTCTGCTCAGTGATTTGTGCCCACTTTCCATTAACCAAAACAAGTTTTTTGGCAGAGCCCAAAGTCAATGGCAATAGATTACACTTCACTTTTTTTTGCAGGAGGATACTGCAAAATTATAAGACAATGGGCTTGCAGACAAATACACATTAAGAATCAGGACCAATATTTTAAACCACTGCTGAAAATTTCACAAAGTACCTCAAAGCATCTCACAGAGTTTACTGTATATAATTATTCCTAAACATCTTTAGAGATATTGCCATTTAGAATGAAATTTTTTCATGGATTCTTCTTCTCTCACAATCACTAAAATCTGGTAGCATTAAAATACAATGTTCCTGAGTTTGTTGTTCCATATCACCAATTAATGTCTCTCCGTCTTTTATCACTCAGAATGAAGGGTGCACTATGACTTTGTGGGCTTGTGTGTTTATTTTTATTTTAAAAGAATTATGACTACTTATTAAAGGGAATTTTCTGGAATGTTAATTTGGTGATTTTATGAATAAACAAAGTGCCAGAGAATAGTTGAACTATGAAATATCACCACTCAGATGTCCTGCTGACATCAACTTGATCTGAGCAATATTCATCATGGATAAAGAATTATAACAAGCTACCTCTGTTCCCATTTTCCTTTTCTTAGTTTAATATCTACAAAAGCCTTTTTCTCATGCAGAAAAATCTTGAAATAATCTGAACTCCTCACTTCTCCATGCTCTCCTTACCTCCATACCAAAGCAATGCCTAAATTCTAAGAATCTGATGTTGCTAATTGTCCCCAGTGTTCACCATTTTATTTCCTTCCCAATGACCACCAATCCTCCAGAGAGACCAGGAAGGGGCTGATTCAAAGAGTCAGATTCTCCAGGCTTCACAGTCAATTCCCCACTTTATACATGTGCTATATAACTTCTATGTGTATATTTCTTCATCTTAAAAGAGGATATTCCACCTCAAACTCCAATCCTTTTTTAACTGGGGTGTAATTGACATATACATATTAATTTCATGTGTGAAACATACTGATTTGATATTTGCATACATTATGACATACTAACCACAATTAGCATAGCTAGCATTCGTCACCATATACTGTTATAAAACTTTTTTTCTTTTTCTCTCTTTATGATAAGGACTTCTAAATTATAGTTTCCTAACAACTTTCATATATGCAATATTTGAATCATTAACTATAAGCTGTACATTACATCTTCATGACTTATTTATAGCTAGAAGGTTGTACCTTTGGACTCCTTTACCCATCTTGCACTTCCTCCCCTTTCTGACAACCACTACTCTATTCTCTGTATCTATGAGTTGAAGTTGTTTGTTTTTTAGATTTAACATAAAAGTGAGATCATAGAATATTGTCTTTTTCTGTCTGACTTATTTCACTTAGCATAATGCCTTCAAGGTCCATCTATGCTGATTCAAATGAAAAGAGTTCATTCTTTTTCATGGCTGAATAGTATTGCATTGCATATCCATATGCCATTTTTCTTTAATAATTTTTATTTTCAAATTGCTGTTACTGTCAAGTCATATTTCCAACTCCTACAATGATACTTCATACCATACTATAAATCTTGAATTCTTTATCAAGACATTCCAGACACCTTTTTTTTTACACTCATACTTCATTTCTAATCCCCTTTTACATCCTTACAAACCACCTGGACAACCACATCGTTATAGAAACTACACAGATCATACACACAAGTTATCTTTATTCCAGGTTCCCCATTACCTTGTTCTGTATCTAGACTTCGCCTCCTTTAAGGCTTCTCTAAAATATCTATTATTTTTTAAAGTCTTCCCTAATATTGGGGTCAGAATATAGGGACCTTTGATTTTTTGTGGCACATTCATCTACTTAATAAAGGCACACATATGATTCTGCCTAGTATGAGTTAATATTTTGCAAGTTTGCCTTACCTGTTGATTCTATGTCCCTTGAAAGCAAAATTTAGTCTCCTTTATAATTTTATCCCCCTTGAGATTAAGTATAACAAGCTTCCTGTAAATTGTTCACTTGAAATGAGATCCACCAAAAGCCTGATACACATCTTCAGAAATTTAAATGATTATTCTAGCAGAGAGCTGGACTTAACTATGTGAATTCTGAAGTAATGTTTGGGAAGATAAATGGAAAGTCAACAAAATTTGTAACAGTGTTAAAGATACTAAAAAATGGGATGAATATTCTTGATACTATTCTGGAGGTATTCTAACATACACTAAATAAAGTTTTGTCAGAAATATTGAAGAACCCATTAAGGCATCATCCATCCTATAATTCGAAAGTTGCTGTCCTATCTGATATCTATACATCTATGATTCTGTAATTCATGTCAATAAAAAGTACACTTTAATCTATTAAGGTTTAATCATACTAAATTCAGGTGTTTGTTTAGAAAAGAAAATATAGTGCATGAGAAAATGTCTAGAACTATGCATGACATAACTTGGAGGTAGTATAATATTTAAAACAAAAATTAATGTGTCTTTAGAGTTGTTACACACTCACAAATATATATATATATGTGTGTGTGTGTGTGTGTGTGTGTGTGTGTGTGTGTGTGTGTGTGTATCTAGTTAATGGCTTAAAAGTGACAATATCTCTTTGGACTGGAGTGTCAAGACCAATTTTGTGCACTTGGATGTAGGGTGTGGGATTGACTAAGCTCTGGGTCCTTATGTTCAACCATTTAGTGGTTACCTGTTTCTACATGTCCCCCAATCATTTTAAAATTGTCCAAAGCATGGAAACTCCCATACTCCCTGTTGACATGTTCTCTGTTTTTAAGCATGGAACAATTATCTATCCAGTTGCCAGAAAATTGGGTTGCACTTCTGACATCATCCTCATTCCTTGATCTCATTAGTTGTGGTTTCCAAGGAGTCATTCAATAAATAAAGTCATATTCTTCACATATGTTCTGAGCACACACAAAAAATAGTAGTATTGATAGATAGTAACCCAAACATAATTTTTATGACTATTAATTTGCTGATATAGATTGAGTGAAATCCAGTGTGTATGTTTATTAAAGCCATAAATAGGCAGACTTATCTACCCAGTCTTAGAAAGCATTGGAACTAGGTAGGTCCCTGCAGGCTGGGAGGCTTCTTGCATAAGACTTAGAACTGCATTAATTGTCCAATGTCGTAGTTACTAGCTATGTGCAATTAGAGAACACTTAAAATGTGCTGAATCCAAATGGATATGTATACCAAGTGTAAAATCCACACCAAATTCCAACCAGTACTAGAAAGAATGTGAGTTTTCTCATTAATGTGTTTTTATATGTATTACATATTTAAATATCCATATTTTGAATACATGATATTAAATAAAAGACATTATTCTGTTTGCTTTCTTATTCCTTTCAAGCTGCCTTGCTTAATATTCTTCAGTGCACCTTCAGATGATGTTTATGATTAAGTATAAATTTCATAGCAAGAACTATTAGAGACTTCATGATATAATCAACTCCTCTTGCTGCATCTTCATATTTTCTTTTCCAATAGGAAGAATGTCTTTAAGATTAAAAACTAGGCAAAATTTCTCTTGAATCTGGGTCCTTGTACATTTGCTCATTTTTTCTTGGAACAGCTTTATCCAACTCTAAGTCTGACTACAGCCTTTGATCTTCATGGGTTTTTAAAACAAATATGTCATGCATAAAAGTTCTAGAATCTTAGAAATCTATGCCCTTCCTAGGTCCTCTTGTAGCACCTTATAATTAACACTAGAAGCCCAGTGCACAAAATTTGTGCATGGGGGGAGGGGGGTCTGTCAGACCAGCCTGCATCATCTCCAATCTGGGATATCCCTCTCATAATCCAGGACTGCTGGCTCCTAACTGCTCACCCCTGACTGATTGCCCCTAACCCCTCTGCCTGCCTGCCTGCCTGATTGCTCCTAACTGCCCTTCCCTGCCAGTCTGACCACCCCTCACTGCCTTCGCCTGCCAGTCTGACCACTCCTCACTGCCTTCCCCTGCCAGCCTGATTGCCCCTAACTACTCCCCCCTACTGGCCTCATCACCCCTTACTGCTCCCCCTGTCAGCCTGATCATCCCTGACTGCTCCCTCGTGTTGGCCTGATCACTCCTAATTGCCCTCCCCTGCCAGCCTTATCTCCCCTAACTGCCTCTGCCTCAACCCCCACCACTTTGGCTTTGTCCAGAAGGAAGGCAGGATGACTGGAAGATGTCCGGTCAACCTGGTCTAATTAGCATATTACCCTTTTATTATTATACCAGAGGCCTGGTGCACAAACATTTGTGCACTTGCAGGGGGAGGGAGGAGAGGTCCCTTAGCCCAGTCTATGCCTTCTTACAGTCTAGGAAACCTCACAGGATGTCCACCTGCTGGCTTAGGCCCACTCCCCAGGGGATTGGGCCTAAGCTGGCAGTCAGACATCACTCTGGCAGCCCAGGAGCCCTCAGGGATGTCCACTTGCCAGCAGCGAGCAGGCCTAAGCTGCAGTCAGACATCCTTAGCACTGCTGAAGAGGCAGAAGAGGCTCCCGCCACCACCACTGTGTTGGCAGCCATCAGCCTGGCTTGTGGCTGAGCAGAGCTCCCCCGTGGGATCATACTGACCACCAGGGGGCACCTCCTGCATTGAGAGTCTGCCCCCTGGTGGTCAGTATGTGTCATAGTGACCAGTCATTCCTAGTTGTTCTGCTGTTAGGGTCAATTTGCATGTTAACCTTTTATTATATATGACAGAGGCCTGTTGCACAGGTGGGGGTCTGATGGTTTGCTCTGAAGGATGTCTCATTGGGGTGCCTGGCCAGCCTGGGTGAAGGGCTGATGGCTGTTTGTAGGCTGCTCATAGTCCCTTCATAGTGGGGGGTCCTGCTGAGGTGCCTGGTCAGCCTGGGTGAGGGGCTGATGGTTGTTTACAGGCTGGTTAGCCCCCCCCCATGGGGAACCCTCACCCCATGGAAGTGTGGCCAGCCTGGGTGAGGGGCTGAGGGCTGTTTTCAGGCTGGCCACAGCCTCTTCAGGGTGTGGGGTCTATATTGGAGTGCCTATCCAGCCTGGGTGAGGGGCTGAGGGCCATTATCAGGCTGGCCATGGCTGCGGGCTGGAAGCAGGTACCTAGGATTTATTTACTTCTATAATTGAAACTTTGTTTCCTTGTTCCTGCTCAAAGCTGCCAGCTGGAAGCAGGTATCTTGGGTTTATTTACCTTCTGTAATTGAAATTTTGTTGCCTTGAGTGGAGCTCAGGGCCCACAGGGCAGGTGGGAATCTTGGCTTCCTCCATCACTGGGGCAACACAAGCCTCCTGCCTCACTACAACTCCCTGGCTGCTGCCATCTTTGTGATGGAGTGAGCATTAATTTGCATATTACTCTTTTGCCTGGGCAGAAGACCCCTAACCCCTCTGATAGCAGGCTTCACAGAGCCCAGGTCTCTCTGATCATCAGCTCTGATCCTGCCCCCTGCCATTGCTGGCTCTTCCCTTGCTCCACTGCAGCCTCTGGCCCAGGCCTTATGCCTGGTTTGGGCACCCTCATATCCCTCCAATCACTGGCTCTGCCCCTGCCCCCTTTGATCACTGGCTCTGCCCCTGCCCATGCCTTCTGGTGAAGGCCTATGGCCTGGGCAGGAGACCCCTAGCCCCCTCTGGTCGCTTGTTCTGCCCCTCAGGCCCCCCGCCTCCCCTGCCACCTGCCTGGCTAACAGGCCTGACCACTTCAGTGGCAGGGCTGAGCTGGATTGGGTGCCACCATGTTGTGGCCATGGGGAAGGCCATCTTTGTGATGGAGTGACACCTAATTTGCATATTACTCTTTTATTAGATAGGATTATTATACATTATACAACTGAATCACTCAATATTTATTTGTCCCTCTACTGTTTGTTGTATCTACTTCACTTTAAATTCGTGGAGGTTACCTGTGTGCCTTATTTCTTCCCCCTGCCCCACCCCATGCCTAATGTCTTACCTTATATAATAGGTGTTTACAATGCATGTGGAATGCAGAAAGGAATACATGAAACAATAAAAAATCTCTTCCATATGTTGTGAAAACAAAAGTCTTTTATGTAGATGAAAAAAACATTTTGTAAACTCTAGCTTGTGATTTTACTATGGCTGCAAATACTTTTCTTCATATCCTCTGCAATGAGCATTTCTCCTAGCATTTATGTATACTTAAAGTGTGTGAATAAATGAATGAGTGACTAAAATAGTCAGCACTATAGTTTTAAAAAATAACATAAAGTTATTAGACCATATAAATATGTTATTGCAATATTGTTCTTTCTGAGCCCCATTTGTTTCAAGTTGCTTTGCTACTTGCTTTTCTTTACTCAGCTGAGAATTAGCACTCAACAAATTTCACAATGGCTATTTCTTTCTCCTTGTCTTTTGCTTCCCATCAATTAAGCCAGCACACATCATTCCTATACTACCCAAAGCCAAATCTTAAGCTGTGTCCATTATACATTCATTCCAATTGAAAAAAAATGACTTCATTTACCACAGTGTCAGAGGCCAGTGTAGTCGAATCAGCTTCAGCTGCATTGTTTTTACATACAGAAGATAATGTTATCCCCACTGTAGTTAACAAATGTGATTTCCTCGGAGTTCAAATACTTGGAGCTAAACTGTGATTTGATGTCTAATGGTCAACTCGTGTTCTGGGGATTAAGTTAATTAAAACAGTTGCCCTACTCTGTTAAAGCTCCCTGTAGACTAATTATTAACGTGCCAAGCACCATTACAGACCTACAGCAATTGAAAGCCACAAAGGGAGTTGCTTATATTATGGGGACTTCAGAACTCAATAAATTACCGCCCGTGGTAAAAGAACACGCACACTGAGAAGTAGATTACCTTCTCCACAGCCACTGAGCCATTATAAACTGTACAAAGGAAAAGCCAAATGCACAAGCATTTGGATTCATAGCCTTTAAAATCTGCAATTTCCACAGCTAGACAAATGTCAGAAAAGCAGTTTGGTAAAGCGCAAAGAGCTCTGTCTACAGAATCAGGAGCATAATGTTGAAGCCAGCGCTTCCCACTGTCTGGATAATCTCAGAAAAGTCCCTTCCCTTTAGGCATCAAATGCCTCGTTTCCAAACTGAATTGTATACATGTGACCACTTTGATTTTGATTTTGATTTTAACATATTACGAGTTAACTGAGGCTTTTACCAAACAAAATCTCTGGATGAAAAGGTACCAGGGGGTGGCATGAGTGGTGAATGCAATGTCTAAGGCATGAGACCTCCTTCTCTTCAGAAACCTACAAAGAACTTGGCTGCATAAAATACGCTTTTAAACGTTTGTGTATTCTTTACTGGTGCCAGAGGAGATGCTTGATTTTGCTTTTTTCTTGGAGAATCTCACAGAAGTCATAAGCAAACAAATGTTTTATTTTTTTCTTAATGTGTGTTTGCTTACCATAATAAGTCAATAATAGTCGCAATAATACATAAAAAGTGATACCTGTACTGAAATAATGAAAAGAGCATTGGTTTTGAAGGTAGACTGACATAGATTTTAAATGCAAATTTAATAGCACATACGGATTATAGGACAAAATGTTTTCCCTCTTGGTATTTTGGTATATATATATAATCTCCATCTCACTTACTAGCTCTATCATAGCGATATGGCCAGATTTAGGTAGGACACACTCACACAGCCATTATACAATGGGCACTTAAACTTACTTCCTTTTCACTCTTACAGAGAAAAAAGAGAAAAGATAATATCCTTTTTAGAGTATGTTTTAACATGATCAAACTTTATTTTATTTCTGAAGACTAAGCTGTGGTCAAAGCATTTAATAGATGAGTCAGTGGCAATTCATGTTGTGTTCTGATAAATGCATTATCACAGATAAAGGAACACAAATTGATGATTAGCATGAGAAATCCAAGGCGAGGCGCTGGGTAGGTCTGTAGGTAATTATTCTCTCCAGAATATCTCAGACCTATCCCAGTCATGGGGTCTGTGGCTACCTCAAGCTGATTCTCAACCCTGCAAGCCATTAAGATGCAAAGCTAAGATCTTTTCATTTTATATATGTCAGCCCAGAAATATTTTTAAAAATCAGTCTTCTATATTAACTTTCCCTTTATGTAGGTTTAATATCAACTGATAATATTATTATTGCTAGTCTTCCAGCCGATCAGTTTGGGAATCATTTTGTGTAGTCAATAAATTATTTTCTAAAATCCCTTTTTTTCACTAGAGTTAACAACAATACCTATTAGGAAGCAGTGGTTCTTATTATTACTCCAAGAGGTGCTAGGGCATCAAAGTGTATAAGCTCCGGCAGAGCTCATTCATCAAGGTGGGAAATCTGTTTCCAGAATTCAAACAGAAGCTGAGAAATACCAGACCAGGATTTGAGTGAAATAAATAGAAATAAAAAAATAAATAAATAAAACAGGAATGAGAGCTACAGAGTAAAGAAAATATAGTTTATCTAAAGTTACATGTATAAACTTTATGACTTTATCCTTTAAAAATAAACAAAAGTGAATGCTTTAATTTATAGAGTTCTAGATGTAGAAAATAGCTAGAATTGTATAAAACATATTTTTTAAATGAATTCTTCATTTATTCTGATGACAAATCTCGATATTCAGAAATTACGTACAATAATATTATTGATTTATTGATGTTGGATGTGCAATCAAATTTAATAACAAGACAAGCTAACCTGTAACTGAAAACTTGTAATTAAAGCAAGCCCCAGACAGGGTCCTTTCAATCAAGTTTTGCTGCAGGGCACATTTATTTTCTAAGAAGCATGGATTGCAGAGTCACACAAAAAAATTAGTACTCATAATTTCCAAGTGGCTATAGACCAGAGTGCTGGTTTCCAAGAGTAACAAATGAGATGACTCTCAGAAACTACTTACTTATTCCTTAACTTTATGTGAACAACAACAAAAATCAGAGAAATTTTATAGTTTTAATTTTTTTTTAATTTACCTAGTTATCCAAATCAATTAGTGTCGGTCATATTTTAAAGTATGCAAAAATAAAGTGATCCACGATGGCATTGGTCTCCTCAGTTGGGCAGACACAATGGTAGATAACTAATGTCACACAGCACCTTTGACAATAATATCATCAGTATCACTCACTAATCAGCCATGGCCCATCACCTGCCTCAGGTGATCACAAATGAATCATTGTTGACTGTCTACTTATTATTGCCATTATAGTAAACAAACTTGGTGTTTGCTAGATATTCTGGTAGGATAAGTAACTTTATATGCCATCTGTATCTTCCCCTTCACCTCTCCTCCCCCCAAAAAAATGGAATAGAACATACCACACCAAATAACCTTGTTATTTTAAACTTTGGGGATAGATCTATATGATCATTTGGATTTGTTGGAGAAAAACGAAGAAAAGAAAAAAAGAGAAAATCAAATTGATTTATTATCTATCCTAGATCTATTTCTTTCTTCCAAATTTGGTAGGAGCTCTTCTCAAGATGAATGGGGAGTCCAGAGCTTCAGAGGTGGTCGTGGCTGTGAAAGATTGGATGGGATTTTGACAGCTGTGGAGAGCAGTAATTCCACAGGCAGTCGCTGGCCATGCCTGCTGGTAGTTTAACTCCTAAATGAGGCCCCTTCAATGTCTAGCTTGGCTGCCATAGAAAGCTTCCTCCTCGTAAAATATATTTTTTTCTATGAAAGCCTCTCATCTTCAGTGTGACATCATAAATCAGAGTCAGCATCAGGAGCCAGAGAGTGGAATGATTTAAAGATCTGTGCTAAATCACCACCCGGAATTTTACATAAAGCACTTAGTAAATCACAAAAATACAACAGAGTTATTTCATGATAACACAGTAAATAACCACCAGCACCGCTATAAATCAGCTTGTGGCATATCTATATTTGTAGGCCTTCCGTCTCCAACATGAAAGAGTCTCAATTTACTTACCATGTCTCCTGGTCGCTGACTGGCTAGCGACACCATTATCAGTTGTGGAGAAAATAAATTTAGGATAAAGAAGTGTAGAAGGACCATTTCAATGTCTGGAAGCAATTACCACCAAAGCACACTATATTTTCTCACTGTCAAGTGAGCATGAGCTGGAACGTCTTCAGAGCTGCTGTTTTATTATCATTTAAATGTGTCTCTAGCACACAAGACAGTGGCAATATAGGGCAACTGGATTTTGATCACAACAGCAAAAATCTAGTTCTCAGCCCTGGGCCATTGCTCTCTGAAAAAAACCATGTGAAGAATAATAGCAAACACAGAGGGCTTAGTGTATGTAATCTGCCCCTGTAGCCTCAGTCTCTGCATGTGTCTCTCGGTGATTTCCTTCTCTCTCTCCATATCTTAACTTTCCCAGATTGCTAGGCTTTTGTTACTTTTTTTTTAATTGCAGCATTTAAACACATATTTATTTTATTTATTTGGCTAATGTCTGACTTAAATTATAGAAAAATAAAGCATTTCCTTTGTTAAATATATATTTGGCTCTAAAGCTAAATAATCAGTCTCCAACTTGGTGAACAAAATGATAAACCATGAAAAACAGTGGATTCTTCAGAACTATAGCAACATTAAGAATTTCAAATTTTTACGTGTTATCCTATAGAATGGCTACCATAGAGTTGTTGTAAGCATAACAAAAGCTCTGTGTCTATTTGATGCAAATAGGAAAGTAATTTTTAAGTATGTAAAAATATTTGTAGAAATATATCACAGCTGTATCTAAATAACATTATCACAAAATATGTCAATAATATTATCACAGAAGCAGACTTTTCTAATTGTAAAATAACTTGAGTTAAAATTCTGACTGTTCAACTTGCTCCCTGTGGGAATGTAGGCAAGTTCTATTTTCTCTCAACTTCAATCTCTTCGTTGTAAAATGTAGAAAACATGTTTCACATTATAGAGGGATTAGACAGTTGATGGACATCAATTCATAGATGCTTGCAAGCATTAAGGTAAGAAATAATGACTTCCTTAACAAAAGCAGTAACAGTGGGGACCCATTTGGTTCTTCTATTTTTACTCACCAACCTTGTCTATAAGGACTTGGAGATTGAGGGGTTACAACATGATCTTTGGTGTCTGAAATCACCAGACAAAACACAGTTAAATTATTGTCCCATCCAAAAGATTTATTGTCCCATCTAAATTCAAAGGGGGAGACAGGCTCCAATAAAATAACTCACAAAGATCAGAGATGACCAAAAACCATTGATACCAGCATCCTATCCCTGGGTAAATGTCTATTTATATAGCAGGTTTTCCCTTCAGTCCTAATTGAGAATAGTAAGCAGGGCATTGGTGTGAGGAAGTGGGCAGAGAAAAGAATGCTAGCAGGCGCTAGCATCCTCAAGATTGGCTTATAAATGGGCATGCATTTTGCACTATTAAATTGAACAATGAAGAAGATAGGCAAGATACAGGTATCTTGGTATCTCATCCTGTGAAACCCAGCACTGACACCAGAAATTAGAACAGAGAAGAGCCTATGGGAACTGTGTTTAGAGCAGGGCAAGTCAGAGTAAATGTCTTAAGATAACTAAAGAATGGACTACCCTGCCGGGCTCTGAATATCTGCAATGCTCCTCTTAGAAAGCCACCATTTAGATGTTTGACACACAAGGACAATGCTAGTCACTGGTGTCCACGAGAAGAGAAGCAACAGCCAAAAAGAATGTTAAATAGGCATCCAGGCACATATAGGGACCTCTCTCTACATTCTCTCCTATTCTTTCTTAGATAATTGGTACAAAAAAAGGGGAGAAGGAAGAATGAAATAGCAGATTCTACTACAACCACAGACACATAGAGAGGGAGGGAAGGAGAGAGGGAGAGGGAGAGGGACAGGGAGAGGGACAGGGAGAGAGAGAGAGAGAGAGAGAGAGAGAGAGAGAGAGAGAGAGCGCTTGTGCTGAGGAAAAGAAAGGAAATGTGTGCATGTGATTGGAATTTTAATTTTTTGTTTTATTCTGTTTTAAAAAACAGAAATTACTATGGAAGGCTCCTGACTGGTCAGTGACAAAAAATAGAGACAGAGAGAACATATTATTCAAAGAAATGTTAGAAAAATAATTTTATAGTTTCACACAGCTTAAGATCATTTAAAAACTGGGTTGCATTTTCAAGAATGTTCTATTTTCAGAGCTTTTTGGAAAAGTTATAGAAAGTTTTTTTTTAAGCAAATTATTTTTTTTTGTGGGAGATAGTGAAAACTGAAAGTGAGAGACCCCAGGAATATGTTCTGGGAAATTCCAAGAACATTTAAGTTCTCTCTTCATTTTCTGTTAACATTTTGACCAGGAAAGTGGGTGCCATATATCCTCTGGGCACAATTTCTGTAGGTTGGCTTTTTAAAATTTTATGTAGCTTTTGGGATACTTTCTGCTGCCAGCTTCCTCCTGAGTGCCTAGTTTAACAGCACAACTTAGTTATTTTTCCATCTGTTCTGATACCTTTTTTTTTCACTTTTGAATATTCAGCATTACATTGTGGATAAAAATGCTGACAAGACCAGCTACGTGAGATTTTAAGAAAAAAATAGATTATTTTTGTACCTAGGGATGGTTTTTAAATATCCTTAATCAACCATATACATAAAAAGCAAGAAATCAAAACTGTAAAGGTAAAACAATTTTAAGAAACTAGAGGCATGGTGAACGAAATTTCGTGCACTGGGGGTGTAGTCCCTCAGCCCAGGCTGCACCCTCTTGCAGTCTAGGACTCTCAGGGATGTCCACCTGGCAGCTTAGGTCCATAGGGAATGGGCATAAGTCAACAGTTGGAAATCCCTCTCACAGTCCAGGACCCCTTGCTCTTTACCACTCACCTGCTCACTGCTCCTTACCTTCCAGCTCGCTGCTCCTTAGCGCTGCCATGGAGGCAGGACAGACTCCCACCATGGCCACTGCACTCTATCTTTCTGTGTAGCTATCTGTGGGCCAACTGCTCTCTTCCTTCTCACTTAAGGTGAGCAGCATGTGAGGGCAGAGTGCACTGTCATGGAATGCAGAGGGCTACCCGGAGCTGAGGGGAGTGGCTGAGCCCATGGGGTGAGAAGTGGACACAGAGGACATTATCCCACCCAATTGTGGGGTGGGGTGGCTGACCTTCATCTGCCTGACCCCACCCAGGTAGGGACCAAATAGGGTGCCCGCCTCTCCATTCTCCATCTTTCCATCTGTGACACCTGTCACCCTTGCCAGGCCTCTCCCAAAGTGAGTTCAGCTCAATCCCTAAATGTAAAAGGGCATGGGGGGCCTCCACTCCAGTGTCCCCTGAGTCCCAGTGACAGTACCTGGTCAACAGGACCTGATTTCAGGACGGTGGCCACAGCTGCAGACATAGGTCTGTTTCAAGAAAAGTTGGGAATGCACACTTTCCTATGAGCCCCTATTCCAAAAGGTGGCAGTTTATTCAAATTGTGCCAAAGACACCTTCAAGAGTAACATAAGTGGGTAAAGTCAGGGCCAAACTGGGCCATTTCCTCATACAAACTTTCTGATTGTATGTGTGGACAGAACCAAGTCTCAGCTCTTTGCAGGACACTTCCAGAGTCTGTCTCCATTGTTGTTCTTTGGGATTTTTTCGTCATTGGATAAAAGAATATGTACATTGGGGCAGTCCTCTCGAGATACAATATCCCAGTTGCATCCATGTAACGAGACAATGCCCCTCAGAGGGAGACAGCCGACAGATGGGGAGCAGGGAATTCTGAAAACCAAAGTGATGACAGAGTTGCTAAGCTTTTCCTTCACGTGTCTGACACCCCTCTTCATGCAGCCTGCCAGGCCGGGCATCTGCTGGACCTTTACACTTGATGCTCTGGCAGGCTGCCCTAGGCCCTGCTAGGCCCCAGGGGAGTCAGCCCTCCCCCCCACCCCAGCCACTCCCAATACAGCTCCTGCACATGGGCTCTGGTCTCCTGTAGCCACATGGGGTTGGCAGAGTAGATGCCTTCCATCTGCTGTAGTAATGCCCCGTCTGCACACTCATCGTCCGCCTGGGCCTGGCCCCTGCTGCTTAGGCATGCCTAGTGCAGGCCAGGACCTCCACAAAGTGGCAGGGGAACTTGCCCCTCTGCAGCCTCAGGACCACTTCTGGACGTTCCAAAAGCTGTAAGCAGCCTCAAAGCACAGCAGAACCTCTCCATCCCCTTTTAAGGGTGACCTCCTGGAAGTCTTTGTTCCTCAGGGTATGGTAGGTGAGCACCCCCACATCCTCACTGAACAGCTTCTTGGCCATGTGCCCGAAGATGTGTGCCAGGTACCCATCAGAGCTGGCACCCTCATGGAGCCTCACCTCCTTCATGTCTCCAGAGTGTCCACGGTGGCGTCATTCGAAGCAAGGTCACTTTGCTCCATTATCTGGACAGTGTCACCTGAGGTTAACACACAGTCAGCACCCTGGGAACTATGCAAAGCAGTGGGGACATCTTCTCAAAGGGCCTCTAGTCTCTTCTCATAACACAGGGCAACAATGACATGGAAAATCTTGTCTGGGACAGGGTCTGCCATCTGGTGAACTAATCCTTCACCAGAAAGCCCATGATCTGCTGGGGAGGCTTGGCCGTGCAGAGGTGGGGGTGATGGGGCGACCTAGCACACACTCTGCATATCGGACCCAGCCAGGGCAGGCAGAGGTCAGCATGGGTAGCCGGGGCTCTTCCTCACAGTGCTGGCAGTACCGACACACAAATTCCTTCTGACTCTCCAGGATGCTGAAGTCTGCAGCTATCTTCATGTCAAAGACCGTACACCCTAAGGCTTTTGAGAAAGCCACAAAGCCTTCTGGATGCATCAATTATACTGAGGCTGAATTTAGCAGCAAAATAAGGCAGAGGCAAAGGACACATGGACACTGCCAGCACCTTGTACTGTGAAGATCACATTTCTTATTAAGGTTCAGAACACAGAAGTCTTTGGTGTCTCGTTGAGAAACTTGGACTCCTTCCCCTATGGTCACACAACTCTTACATGCCAGGCAGTCACTCAGAAATATCTTGGCA
This sequence comes from Murina feae, assembly GCA_004026665.1. Lineage (NCBI taxonomy): Eukaryota > Metazoa > Chordata > Mammalia > Chiroptera > Vespertilionidae > Murina > Murina feae. The sequence goes on along the minus strand of PVJC01005799.1, from coordinate 20,641 downwards.
TTGGCCAACTTATGGAATTCTCCCTTCTCTCCATTCTCCTGAGCCAGACTCTGGATGTTGACTGTGGCATTCTCTTGGTCATTCGTTTTTGTTTTTTGTACTACATTCCTTCCGTGTGCAGTGATCACACTTCATCTGGAGCAGGGTATGGGCCAGCTCCAGTGACCTGGAGGAAGCACAGGGAGAGCATTCAGTGACTGCTGATTACCCATGGCATTGCTGGCGGTATCCTTTCTTCCTTGTGGAACATTGAGGGAGGGGAAGCAGCTGCAGTGCCCGAGCCTGAGTTCCAGGAGGTTGGCAGTGCTGCCGGGATCATGCAGGAGGTGCTGGTCCATTGGTGCCTGTCCTGTCCTCTGGAGATTGAACCTACAGGACTACTAAGGAAGCTAGTCCCCGGTTCCAGTTCCACCACGCCTCTGAGGGCCAGGAGAAGGGACCAAGAGGCCTGCCTTCCAGCTGCTCTCCAGTTCCCAGGCCACTAGTTCCAGTACCCTGTTAACCATGCCCTGATCAATGGGAGCCTGCAGGTGGGGGGAGGGACCAAGTGATCTGCCTTCTGCCCCCCTGCTCAAAATGTCTCTTCTTCCACAGATTCATTGGATCCTGAGGGATCCCGGTTCCCCAATTAGCTATACCCTGATCAATGGACCCTGAGGGCCAGAAGATGGACCAGTCATTTGTTTGGTTGTTATGGACTGTGGGTTTTTATGTATTAGGATAGCTTTTCTTATTTATGAACTCTGAACTCAAAACAAATGTTGAGCCAACAATATAATACCAAATTTCATACTAATTCTCTCCTCTTTGCTTAATTGCCATTTGAAGGCTTTAGTAGTGGAGAGCACTAGAAATATCCATTAATTATTATGATTCTCAAAGAGTTGAAATGATTCTCTGCTGAAATCAGCTTAAATTAACATGTTTTGAACCCCAATCCAATTGTAGAATTTTACTGATCTTTACTTACTTAAAAGCTTTTCCTACCTGCTCATAAAGTTATATTTTTTATGTTGTTTTGTACCCTAATTGGCACTCTATATCATGTGATGTGCCAGCTGTTAATTAAGTACAAATTGGGTTTTCAGTGATTCAAAGGCCTCTTTATACAAGTTGTATTTTATATTTTCATTTTTTTTTAATTTAAAATACACCTGGCAGTGGGAGATTCTGGAACACAGATTCCTTTCCTGACCTTGAAAGACTTGTATTTTATTATGAGGCTTATAGCTACCCAGGACCTTCAAAATATAGAATTCCTAAGTTTAAGAGTTTTTTGAATTATGGAAAAAAATATGACTTAGCAATGCTCAAGCCAAGAAAATGAGCACAGGAGTCAGGAGTATGCATTCTCTGGGCATTTCACTGCAGCCTTCATTTTTGAATTATCCTCCCCACTTCAATGTGATTATTGACTGAATTATGCTATTCTGTCAAAGGCCAATTTCCTCTGCAGTCCTGTGGGAAGGAAGACCTAATATTCGGTTAATTACATGTGTCCTATTAAGCCTGAAAATCTCATTGACTCTCCCAGTTCTCAATTTCTTTTGCTCATAGGTGAGTTTATTGATGTGTCTCGCCACACTCGGCATCCCCATGGCAGTGCACACTGTCATTCAATTGTCCCTAATTTAAAAGGACTCAGGTTCAGCACTGTAGAATTATAGGGGCCAGAGTTATAAACATGTTCCTCCCTCTTCTGTCAGGCTATGCTGTAGTTGGTAACCTGTGTCTCCAAAGATGTCAGTCATGTGAATTGTGAATTTGCTTCCCTTAAAAGTAAATAGTGTTATATGTGATTTAAGGGTGTGCAAATGACTCACACATATAATGTCATTCAGTCCCCTAAGTATCCTTAATAATCCAAATTTATAGATGAAAAAATGGAAGCCCAGAGAGTCAAAGTGTTAACTCAGGTCACTCAATTTAGAAATGTAGTACTAAAATAGCAGTGTATCTGCCCTATTTGATATTTTTCCATTTTTCTTTAGAGTCACTTTGAAAGCACAGACTCTGAAGCCAGGGTGCCAACAGGTGACTTCTAGGTCTGGCCACTTACCTCAAGCTGAGGATCCTGAGCAAAATGACTTGTTTTTTTTACGCCTTTGTGTCCTCATCTGTAATCATATCTAATAAAAGAGTAATATGCAAATTGACCATCACAAGATGGCTGCTCCTATGCCACCATGTGGTCAAAGATGGCCACCACAAGATGGCCAGCAAGGGAGGGCAATTGGGGGGGAGCAGGCCTGTAGGGGTGGGCAGTTGTGGGGGTACCCAGGCCTGCAGGGGAGGACAGTTGGGTGGGACCATCCTGGCAGGGGGAGGGCAGTTAGGGGCAATCAGGCCAGCACAGGAGCAGTTAGGTGTTGATCAGGCTGGCAGGGGAATGGTTAGGGGCAATCGGCAGGTGAGAGGTTGGGAGCCAGCAGTCCTGGATTGTGAAAGAGATGTCTGACTGCCCACAGGATCGGGCCTAAACAGGCAGTCAGACATCCCTCAAGGGGTCCCAGATTGGAAAGAGTGCAGGTTGGTCTGAGGGACACCACCACCAACCCCCACCCCCACCCTGTGCACGAATTCACTGGGCCTCTATTGTAAGAATAAAGATAATGTTCTTCCAGTTAGAATGTCATGAGGTTCAAAGGAGCAAGACATGAAATTCAAAGCGCTTGGAACCCTTCTTCGCACACCCTTAATCTACAGAGTTATCTTTGATTATTTTCAAACTAGAAGCCCAGTGTGCGAAATCATGCAGCCCATCCACCCACGTCGGTCTTTGGTCATTAAGGAGTTAGAGCCACAGGCCTTTTATAATATAGATTGAATTCCCTTCCAATACTAAACTAGAATCATGCTAATAGAATGCTTAATAGCTGCATAGTAAGAATGTCTGACTGTTCCAGGATGATGACTAAATAACATTGGTGGCCCTCTTTGAAGACTGGGAATTCTGCAGGTAAAACACATAATACATATATTTTCTGTTTTGAAATAAGTAGTCTAATTTAATGGGATTCAACACATTACAGTGGATTTCCTACTTTATATGTGAAAATTAGAAAACTAGCAAGCAGATTAATTATAGCATAAAGCAGGCATCAAGGGGCGCTTATAAACAACTTGCAAAGCAGTGATTGCTATATTTTCAAATGATGGTCGAAGCTCTAGCAGCCAAAGAGGTTTAGAAAACCATTATTTGTTTTTGTTGATGCATGTTACTTGTTTACAGTAAGAAAGAGCCAGAAGCTGGGTTAGATATGAATTGAAATGACTGTATTTAGCTTAACAAAACTATAAAAATAATAAATTGTTAATCTCCTCAATAGTTTCCTGTTCTCTCTTTTTTATTTAAAAGAATTAATTTGCTACTCAGTCATTTTCCATCATTATAAGGTCTTGACCTAAGGTAGATTCACGGTAAAGGCGAAGATACATTTTAGTAAGAACTGCTAAGCTGAATATCCATTTATTCAACACCACAGATGACTGTTCCTCCATATTTGTCTTATACTGAGGCTTACCATGCCCTGTAGGTCAGTTCCAGCATTTAGAAGAAGTTTTCACTGTGGAAAGTTAAATATCTTCCCTAAAACTCAGTTTACTTGCTTACAAAATAGAGATATTAATACTCATGTCAGAATACTATTGTTAGAGTTAAAAGAAAGATCAACAATGATGTTAAATAAAGAAAAGATATTTATAAAAGAAAGATTAATATAGAAAGGCTTGGGAACAGTGCCTGACACATAATAAGGTAAGTATTTTCATAAAGTTACATATATATATATATTTTTTCAACACTATTTTTATGTAACTTGTTGACAACTGAAATATTAATGTTACTAAATATTATTTTTAAATTAATTACATTTGATTTTTTCAGTAAGATTGTACTTGTATAAAGTTGGAAATGTCAAAATATTTTACAAGTCTTACAAGGAAAAGGAACAGGATCTGTGGCTCCCTAACTCCACTCCTCTCTTCTCTGAGACATTAGTTCCAGAGTGCAGACATTTCTCTTGGTCTTTGTCTTTACATTATCATATGAAATACTCATACTGTTACTTCTTGATTTCCGTTTTTTGAGCAGTTTACTTATACAATTTAGCCATGTGGGCAAACCCCAAATTCCCCCTCTTTTTCTAGATATATAGACAGAGCCCATGTATTTTTCACAGCTTAGCCAGGTAGAGCACTGTGATTGTATTTATATTTTTAGACCCCAAATAGCTGTGGCAATCCTGAGAAAGAAGAACAAAGTTGGAGGGATCTCAATACCAGATATCAAGCTATATTACAAAGCCACTGTTCTCAAAACTGCCTAGTACTGGAACAAGAACACACATATAGACCAATGTAATAGATTAGAGAACCCAAAAATTGACCCAAACCACTATGCTCAATTAATATTTGACAAAGGAGGCAAGAACATACAATGGAGTCAAGACAATCTCTTCAATAAATGGTGTTGGGAAAATTGGACAGGTATATGCAAAAAAAAAAAGAAACTAGACCACCAACTTACACCATACACAAAAAATAAACTAAAAATGGATAAAGAACTGAAAAGTAAGATAGGAAACCATGAAAATCTTAGAAGAATCCTTAGGCAGCAAAATAGCAGACATGTCACAACAATATCTTTACCAATACAGCTCCTAGGATAATGGAAACTAAGGAGAACATAAACAAATGGACTACATCAAAATAAAAAGCTTCTGCACAGCAAAAGAAGCCATCAACAAAACAACAAGAAAGCCCATTGGATGGGAAAACATATTTGCCAATGGTATGTCTGATAAGTGTTTAATCTCCAAAATTTATAGGGAACTCATACAACCTAACAAAATGAAGATTAAACAATCTAATCAAAAAATGGGCAAAGGTCCTAACCAGTTTGGCTCAGTGGATAGAGCATCGGCCTGCGGACTGAGGGGCCTAGGTTTGATTCCAGTCAAGCCCATGTACCTTGGTTGTGGGCACATTCCCCACTGGGGGGTATGCAAGAGGCAGCTGATCAATGTTTCTCTCTCATCGATGTTTTTAACTTTCTATTTCCTCTCCCTTCTTCTCTGTAAAAAATCAATAAAATATATTTTTTTTAAAAAAATGGGCAAAGGACCTAAATAGACCTCTTTCAAAAGAGGACACACAGAAGGCCTAGAGACATATGAAAACATGCTCAAAGTCACTAATCATCTGACAGATGCAAATCAAAACAACAATGAGGCACCATCTCACCCCTGTAAGAATGGCTATCATCAATAAATCAACAAACAACAAGTGCTGGTGAGGATGTAGAGAAAAAGGAATCCTCATGAAGTGCTGGTGGGAATGCAGACTGGTGCAGCCACTGTGGAAAACAGTATGGGGTTTCCTCAAAAAATTTAAAATGGAACTCTTATTTGACCCAGTCATTCCACCTCTAGGAATATATCCCAAGAAATCAGAAACACCAATCAAAAAGGATATATGAACCTCTATGTTCCTAGCAACACAATTTACAATAGCTAAGATTTGGAAACAGCCTAAGTGCCCATCAGCAGATGAGTGGATTATGTACACAATGGAATGCTACGCTGCTGTAAAAAAGAAGGAACACTTACTATTTGTAACAGCATGGATGTACCTGGAAAACATTATGCTAAGTGGTCAGAAAAAAGATAAATATCACATGATCTCACTCACTTGTGGAATATAATGATCAACATAAACTGATGAACTAAACTGGATTCAGAGACATAGAAGCATGGAACAGACCATCCAACCTCAGAAGGAATGGGGATGGAGTTGAGAGATCAACCAAAGGACTTGTATGCATGCATATAAGCATAACCCATGGACACAGACAGTAGAGGGTGGGGATATGTGCTGGGGGGTGGTGAGAATGACCAGGGAGAGGTCACTGGGGGAAAAGGAGACATATGTAAAACTTTAAACAATAAAGAATTAAGTAATAACAACAACAATAATAATACCATTTTCCTGGATGTTACTTCTTGATTCTATTGAAACATTTTTTTCCAGGTGTGTCTGTCTCTTGTTCCTATGTGTGGAATGCTTGCTTTCCTGGTCTGAATTTCTCATTTTGTGCGACTCCCTTTATCATTCCCAGAATTCCCTTCATTTTTCCTGTGTTGGAAAATCTTTCCTAAGTCCCACTTCTTTTAACAGAGGGAAAGACCTGATTGTTTTTCTTGTGAAAGAGTACTTGAGAATAAAAGCATTGCAAACACATGCACATAAAATACCTTTATTAATCGTTTTCTTGGGTCTCAAATTATTGTCTCTGAGATTACAGGGCAATTGAGAAATCCTTTGCCATCTGATAATCAACTTTTCTAAGTGATCAGAGTTATCTCTCCACAAATATACAAAGGAAAGCTTGGTGTACCTTAGATAGGTCTTCTATCATACATTTGACTGAACATACTTTATGTCATGAGAATCTTTAATTTCATGACTTTTGCTCATGAAAATTGTCTTAAAATCATTTTTTCAAATATATTTTTCTCTTCTAAATGTCTATTAGTCAGCAATTAGGTTTTCTAGACTAATACTCTAAATTTCTTATTTTTATTTCCCGATTTTCCATTTATTTTTTATTGTTACTTTTAACCGCTGGGAGATATTATTAACTGTTATCATCTTTAAACTCTTGTACTGACTTTTAAACAACTTTCTGCTATTATATGTGTCCAATATTTTTTAGGTTTCTGGATGATTTTTTGAGTATGTGCTCTTTTGTGTTTTTAATTCTCTTTTTCTTCTTTGTGGCTATAATAGTCTCCTTTATTTCTCTGACTACTGTATTGTGAACTTACTTTTTAGTTTTCATTTTTGTCTATTGCTTTTTTGTCTGATAGTTTTCCCATTAAAAAAATCACTTATCCAGATAATTCTGGTATGTTAACAAATATATTGTTTCTTGTGTTAGCTTACTTTTTTGTTTTTGTGATATTTTATTTCCCCTTTGTCCAATATCTGCTGATTCATGGCTGTCAACTCACATGAAAGAGTTAGGAAATGAAAGGCAAATTGGAATCTCTATGCGCATTGTTAACTGGTATACTTCAATGAGGAAACTTGATTATTTTATTACTGGCTGCCCACCAAGCTTCACTATACTAAGTATCCTATTTAGAGCTGAGAGTTTCACCAGAAAGGAACTCGCCCAATATCTTGCCTGGAAGTGTTTTTGCAGTAGAGAAAAAGGTGGAGGGAGGACTCATTATTTAATATAGAGATTTCCTTTATTTCCCTGATTTTATTTCTAATATTCCCACCCTCAAATGTCCCTGGTGTCTCCAAACCAAAGTATTTCTAGCTCAATGTGTCCAGTGAGTAACGCTAGTGTTTGCTACAGTTGGGTGTGGTAAGGTGTGGGTCAGGAAGTCATGAAGGTGGTTGGGAGGGGTTGAGAGCAACCATTTTTTTCTCAAATACTTAGAAAGGATCCTATGTCCAGCCCACTGACTTCTTTCTGGAGTAGTTTGAGCTGATCATCCTGCTTGTGAGTCCCTGCTCTACTGGCATATGAACTCTATGTGTACAAACTCCGTTACTGCTGATAGGTCTGCATTGCAGCTTTCCAAACATTGTGCTGCTGTCTCCCTTTCCCTTCTCTTTGTCCTGTGGCTGTATCTCTTTATTTCTCTCCTTACAGTAATTTTAATGAGAGTTAGGAGGTAGAAGCATGAGCAGTCAGTAACAAAATATGAAAAATACATTTTCAGTATAAAAGAGAAAGAAATAATTATAGAAATTAATAGATATAAATGCCACCCTACCTTTATCACACTGTCATAACCCAAACTTGATGTCTAGATCCTTTTTACTCCTCATTCCAAGCAGCGGAAAAGTCCCATTTCTATAAAATCCTAATCATCGAAGTACAGGCTAGAGCAGCTGCCAAGAGGAAATGACCATTAAATAAAATGCCAGTTTGGTCATCAAATAGCGGCATACATACTAATGAATATTTCCCCAAAATGCCGGAATGGGAATGCTCTTCATGCAGGAATGATGAGGTTTTCTGGACTAATCACCTAAATGCATTGTTTTTCTGTATCACCAGCACTTGTCTGTGGGCACTTTCATAAACTCAGCCATCAGCTGAAATACCAAGAGGAGTATCCCTAGAAATTAATGCCTCTGCCTCAGCTCTTTGCCAAAACCTCATTTTTCTGATAATGAACGCGGGAAATTTTTATGCTAGCATTTCTGATAGTTTGTGAAGATTAACTGAGATGATACGCGTGGACACACAAAGAGCTGTCCCAATAAAACACTGTCATCTTAACTGCGAAATGGCCCCGCTTTGCTGTGCTGCCCTGGTCCTCCCCGATGGCTTCTTTGGGAATGTGGATAAATCTGTGCACTTCCTTAAAACATCAGTCTCCTGGTGCAGCTTCAATAGAAAACCTCACAGTGTACGTCCTCCTGGTATTGAACTAACTCTCAAGGCGGCAAGAAAAAGTGACAATTTCATATGAGGCTCAATGTGTTGAGATCAAGCGCCTGTCAGAATCCTGTCCCCTAAGGGAAGAGCAAAGTCTGCACATCAGAAAATGAGCCAAGTGACACGCAGCGCTCCTCTGTGAACTGGGCGGAGGGGGGCAGGCGGCCACCCCAGATGTGTATACAGGAGGCTCCAGGCCAAACACTGAGGTCAGGCAGGAAGTGGCCATCCATCAGGGCCAGCCCAGCACCCTGGCGTGTGTGGTGATGATAATTAAATGAATCTGTCTTAATATTTTCATGGATAAAATAGGGAGATGATTATTTATCCACATTTTGCACCACAGAATATTACTCAGCCTAGAAATAGATCTTAAACGTTTTGCATGGAATGAATGAGACGGCAAAGCGATTTGAGAAATGAAACCTTTTAATCACGGCAGCTAATTATTTTGCCTTTTCTTTTCTGCCCTCCTGAATTTTTCTCACCTCACACCCCCTCCCAGCCCCTTTTCCTCTGTCGCTGCCTTTCTCTCTGCCTCTCACCCCTGCCCCCTTAGATCTGTCTTTCCAGAACAGCCCTGTGTGACAGTTCTCAACTACTTTAATTCAGACTTGCCCCTTTCATGGATTAGATTAAAGCTCAGTCACTGACACAGATAGGATGTAAATCTCTGACATGTTCAATGTGGTTTCTTTGACCCTAGATATAATTAAATTGTACCATGGATTAGGTAGTACAAAGTCTTGATGAGAAAACTGTGTTTTATTTTTTATTCAATTGTATTCTTTCTTTTTTTATTATTTATAGAGGTAGTAAACTGTTGGAGCCAGCATCTCCTAATTACACATACCACCATCCCCTCATTAATTCATGTCGTGTTTATTCAACCTCCACTAGGTACCAGGTTCTGCTCCTGACATTGTTTCTGACTTCAAAGATATCACCAATAGAGTCAGCATTTAAGTGAAGGAATCTTTGGAATACTGTATGCACTCCACTAACAGTCTGTATATGTCTCTATGCTTGCAAATAGAAAAATATGTATTGATTGCTGAGTTTAGTAAGGATTCATAAAAGAGATCAGGCCTGTGTTTAAATGAAAGGACTAGTTCACCAGGTAGACCCATGCAAAAGCATGGAAACTGTAAAGCTTGTAGATATGAAAGAGCTTTGATTGTTAGGGATAAAAACTACATGTAAGTCTCTACACATGATTGAAAGTTAGAGTTGAGCAAAAAGGAGACCCATTTGTTAGGTAAAGCCTTCTATACCAAAGGAAGATATTTAGACTTTGTTCCTTGGGATTTGGAGGGCATGAGATGGATGTGTGTTTTTTTAGTAGGAACCAGTCTTGTTTAATTGCATGTCAGGCGGATCACCAACCACACAGTGGTGGTTGGTGGGAGACATGGGAAAAAGGGAAGCAGGGACACTGGGTAGATACCTCTGGCAGTAAGTCAGGAAAGAGTTGATCAGGGACTAATGTGATGTCATTGCAAGTGAGACCAAATGGAGGGAATTCTTAAGAATGACAGGAAAGTGAATTACAAAATAGTAGAATGAGAGAGATGGAGGAGTAGGGGATTGCTTTGAGGTTTCTGGCTGAGATGAACAGTACAAAGAGAATGGAAAAAGTTTGTAACTCTAGTTTTCAGTTTTGGACATGTTCTGTTAATTAGTATTCTACTCCTCTTGACCTCTTTCCATCCTTTTCCACATAGCAAATAGATCAAAGCATGATGTGCTTAACCCTGCCTCTTCTCACTTGAAGCTGTGTTATTTTCAGAAACCTGCTTAGTATCTCTGTACTTCAAATTATTCATCTATAAAATAGGCTCATTTATAGTACTTAACATAGAGGTTTATTTTCAGTTTATTAGAAGGTTAGGCACTAAAATTGTTTATTGTTGCTGCAGTTTAAGATTATCATGATCAGCCTGGCTAGCATGGCTCAGTGGTTGAGCATCCACCTATGAATGAGGAGATAGATCATGGTTCAATTCCCGGTCAGGGCACATTCGGGTTGCAGGCTCAATCCCCAGTGTGGGGCTTGCAGGAGGCAGCCGATGAGAGAGAATCATTGATCTCTACCTCTCAGAAATCAATTAAATATATTTTAAAAGATTATCATTATTATGCTTGGCTACACTCAGGGAGAAAAATAGAACTGATGGAACATACCATTCTAATGTCTCAATTGCAGTGAGCTTTCATTTTCCACATCATGCTCCAATATTAACTTCTATAAACTGTGTTTGTATTTCTACAAGTGGAAAGTAAATTCATACTATCTTGTTGGCTCTGTTTTCTCAAACTTCATCCATTTATATAAACTTCTTCTTGCCTAGAATCCTAGAATAAATAAATTTCCATTGACCTCTCCTCTCTAATCCCCGTCTTTATGAATTCTATCTTTGAAGGTCGAAATAAAATAATGTGTTTTGATTCAGGGTTATCTACTCAAATATTTGCATGGTTTTATGTTCAGTATTTGCTTTTTTGTTTATTGAGGCATTTATATTTCCATTTTATATTGCCATGCATTGTACATGAATGTGAACTCATAAATGTAAACATATCATTCACCTCTCAGTTTCTCAAGAGCAGATCTCATGCCTTATAATCTTTTTTTTTTTTAATCACTAGCTGTACCCGGCCACACATTGCTGTGGCTCAGTCTGGTTAAATGGGAAGAAAGAAAAGAGAAAGCGCACATTTCTAATATGTTTAATTGCACAATGCTTGTGGGTATTCAATGTGCCCTCCCGGGTAGCTACCCCTGGCATGCCGCCATCCCTGCCCTGCCTGGCTGGTCTGGCCTTGCATGCCCCAAGCCCCAGACCAGCCCCGGCCCAAGGCCCAGCCCTGCGCTAGTTAATATTTTGCAACATGATAATTGGCATACCGATTTTCAATTGCAGTATGAGTGGTGGCATCCCTGGCAGATCAAGTGAATTCCAAAATTCTTTTGGATAATTAACCGCTTCATCTGTTTCCACAAAAGTGTCGATGGACTTGTATGTGACTGCCTGGCTTTGAATGATAGACTGAATAATATTGTTAAATTCGTAGTGTGTGTTGCTTTTATGTCCAACAGATGGCACTGTTTTTCAAAAAAAAGCATGTTTTTACCTGTCACAGGTGTGAAAAACCACGCATGTATTCGAATGCAATGTTGTGTCAAAATTTCAAAGCAATTGGTGAAAAACTTTTGGAGATTTGAGATTTGAACAAATGAACATTTAGATTTTTATTTATATAGATTGAAGATACTGGGTGCAATACCTTCTTTATAATAGGAATTTAATAAATATGTATTGAAAAAAATAAATTCATTATTTAATAAAAAGCATTAACCACCAAATTCTATTCAGAGTACGTATACATTAGATTTTAAACCAGTTTGAACTAAGTTTTTAAAATAAAGGAATCATGAGAGTCAGGGTCCAAATGAAGTGTGCATGCATGCCTTCCAATCTTGTTTTGTTTTATTTTCTACTTTGTTTCAAGTGTTGAATAGAAGAGGATTATTTTCAGCATCATATATTGTTGCTTCTGATTTTCATCTCTGAGCACAAAATATTCTAATCAATCAACACAAATCGTTTAAAATATGTTTTGCATGTTTATAAAAGTAAAGAGAAAAAATAGAAATACAAAAAATAAAGAGATATAACTAGCAAATATATCATAATACGGATTTTTAAAAAATAGTAATTTGGAAGATTAAAGAAACAAAAACAATTCTGGAAATAGTGCCAAAATAATTGATGAGCAAAGCACTATATGTAATGATAATGTGATATATATCCTTCTTTTACTCCTGAACAATTGCTCAGCTATTATAAACAATGTATTCAGTGATGCTTAGGGACCATGTTCTTATTAACTCCTATAACCTTCATTTACAGAAAGATTTTAACATTTATTGCAATGCCATTAGTAAGCAGAAGTAATTCTAATTCATAAAACTAGGCCAGAAAGCAATTGACCCAATCAGAGTGTAGGATTCCCCTATGCCATTTTTTAATTATAAGTTTTTCACCTTTTCTATAGTTTTTAATTTTATAGATCTCTTATATGATAAAAGTCTGTCTGTCTCACCAAAGTAATATTTTCTGAGATGTAGTTCATGTAACCACCTTAAACTCCTCTCCTGCTTAAACTAGATTCTTTATTTGATTGCATCCAAAATGACATCACATTTTTGTCCAGATGACTTGCATGGATGAGAATTGGCAGATGCATTTCTACTATGCTGTATATGCCATGTTCCTTTTCATTTCTTCTATTATTTTTGTATTCAGGGTACGTTATTCCATTCTGAAAATATTAGTATATACCTACTAAGAAATAAAATATTTATGTTTCAACCCAGATATTAGTCTTTTTTTAATGGGAAGCCACAAGTCTCAAGGGTATTAATGCCCATGAATAAGAAGGAGGAGGTAGAAAAGGGGGGAGAGGAGGTTCAGAAGAAGAAGAGGAGGAGGAGGAGAGTCATCTACAAGCTTGGAATATACGAGAAGCAAAATGGAAGAGGGAAGGAAGAAGACGGAAAGACAGGGCGTATCAGGGAAAGGATTCCAATAGCATTCTTCACTTTGGTCTTTGGAAGCCTAAGACAAAGGGAGGTAGAGAATGGGATAATATCATCAATGGCCGATTTCTCCACCTACCTCTTCACCTGGCAACCATGACTACTCATGTCTCTACTTCATGGTAATGAGAATAATAATGATTATGATAATGATAAAAACATAACAAAATTCTCTGAGAAACATCTCTCCTCAGTTCTCTAATGGAAAAATGTCAAAAGATAGTTCTCAACTGAAAGGATCTCATAGTCCCCACTAGTTAAGGTGTAAATAGTCTATGGGAAATGTATCAATAAGAGCCTCTTTAAGTACAGAGGGTTTTAGAAATATCTGCACACAAACTCTGGCTACCATGGAGGGTAAGTAGATAATTTCAATCAATTTAAAACTAGCTAATCCCTAGTCCTGAGTAGAAACACCAGCAAAGCAGACAGGAAGACATTTTTTGCTTCTGCTTTCTACATCAACTCCTTTTCCCGAGTTCTCCATAACTTAATGACCCACAATACCGTAAGTCACAGAAACTTAAACTATGACATCTATTTTAACCTCACTCCTCACCAGAATATGGTACCACCAAGTTTTGATGCATCTCCCTTCGTTCAAAAGTGCTTGATTATCTACAATTTGACTTATACTAGCCTAAGAGTTCATAAAGCTAATGCTGTTGTACCAATGAATACAAACTTTAGACCTTTTACATGTTTTTTTTTAAATAAAATCCTCCTCTTTTCTACAAACAAATGATGCAATAGGCCAGTTGTCAGAAAACCATAGTACTTGGGCCACATCCAGCCTGCTGCCTGTTTTTATGTGTCAACAAAGAAGAAAGCTTTTACATTTCTAATAATATTATGTGACAAATAAAAATTATATAAAATTTACACATCTGTTTGCATAAATAAGGTGTCACGGTAGCACACACACTCATTCATTTGCATTTTGTCTAGAGTTTGAGCAACAGAGGTACAGTTGAGTAGCTGAAACAGAAAACAATTTTGCTGATCCCTCGCATAGGCCCTTCATATATGGTCTGTAGTCCTGAATACACTTATCACGAATTTCCCTGCTCCCTAATAGTCCTGTCCTCAAATCCATTTTCCACAGGGCCAGCAGAGGGATCCATCTCAAATTAAATCTAGTCTTGTCACTCTCTCAATTAAAACCCTCCATTGATCACCACAAACTACAGGACAGTCCCAGCTTTGTCAACTGGCACCTGGACTGTTCACATTTGATCCCCGCTCCTCCACTCCACTCCTGTAGCCACACTTTCAGCCAAGATAAATTCCTGGTTAGGGAAAAAGGGAAGCCAATAACCACTCTCTGAAATCACCCAACCTCGCGTAAAAAAAAAAAAAAAAAAAGAAAGAAGAAAAAGGAGTCATGGACATTCTGTAGAACCAGGGGCCACAGTTAAGGAAGGCCCTCAGCATCACGGATGGGGCCCCAGGCTTCTTTGAGCAGCATGGCAGAAAGCAGTAAGTCAGTGGGGAGTTTACTGATAGGGCCGGCACTGTCCATCATGGACCCTGAACAACATCCAAAAACTCCATTTGCTAAAACTGTTTTCCCAGGCACAATGCAAAGTACGGAAATCGGAGAACTGGGAAGTGACACAAACAAGAGTGTCCAGCTTAGGAGACATCCATTGATGATATAAGTTTAGGGTCCATGGAAATGCAAAGAAGGGGCCTCTGTTCAAGGTGTAAAGGGCCAAGGAACACTTTCTGAAAGAAGTGAACACTGAGCAAGTAAGTAGAAGTTAATCCAAGTAAGAAATAGTGTTCCAGGCAAGAAACAGTTTTTGCAAAATCTTGGTTGGAGAATAAAGTGCAAATATCTATATGTGGAAACACTGAAACACACTCTAAGATTCTGTGCTTTATCTGTGCTCAAGATCCTGTTCCTGAGGTTTTCCGCCACTGTGACCAACCTTGAACCTGTCCTTGTTCTAAACTTGGCATGAGCTAAACCTGGCAACCAATTATGTGCATCTCTCCACCCAAAACACTGGTATATGCAAATTAAAAGCAATGACAATTAATGTCGAGAAAAGCATTGAAAAAGAGTGTGCGTTAAAGATTCCATAACAAGGAGTGAACATGGAAGAGTTTACATTTCACTTTAGCAAGTTCTTTGGTGGGACTCCTGGCAGGGAATGGGAATATCTAGCAGTTTCCATTCCTTTTCTGATCTTGGTCATAATATTGAACTATTTTTGATGAGGTTTGAGAGAAGTGACTATAGCATTAGTATACTAAAGGATGGAGCTTGGACAATTTTAAAATGTCCATACATTTCTCAGAAGTTTATAACTGTCCTCTCATGAGGGAATAATAGAAAAATAAGGTAAACTTTCCTCTTTCCTTTTGTTCCAATGAGAAAGTCATCTGTATGAATGTTTCATTTACTCTGTTATCTTCCTGTTTATTTTTGATCATTTGCATTATTGCGCTTACATATTTTTGCTTTTTTGGTAACACTGTTTGTTTTACACAGATTGTCTGAAACTAGGGAGAAAAAGAATCCTGTATCACTGAAATTGCTAAATGTAAAAGACCTCTGCAATAACTTTGTTCAGGAAAGCCAGCCATGCTGTTTCTATTGTTCTTTTATTTTGCTGGATCGGATAGGAATATTCATGTAAATGTCTGAGCATAGCCACTGGCCATAGTAATTACTCAAAGCACGTCAGTTATAAATTTGTCCAATTTCCTACTATCTCTGCTATTGTTATTTTGAGGTTTCCACAATGTGACGAGCACTACAAAATAGCCGATGCACTAAATATGACTTAGAAAGCTGTGCAGTGTTTTGCAATGTGTTGGATTAGCAGAAGTATCTTACAGAATAACATAATTTTTAAGAAATTAATCTGGAAAATAGATCAATTTAAAAACTCTTACTAAACAAGCAAAATATGAAATACTGCTGATGTAATAGTATTTAGGAAAAAAAGCATATTGAAAAAAGTAATAGCCTCAGGGTTGGAGGACATACATTTGAGAATCTGATTTACCGCTTACTGATTTTCTTTTTCTTTTTATTTACCACCTTTAAAAAAAATAATCTTTTGGAGTTTCCATTCTCCAGATTACATAAAGATCTTGGTGTAAGTATTATAAGAAACAAAAGAAAAGTAAACATCTGAAACCTAGGAAAGCATTCTTATGTTCCATTGGTTAATTATATAGAACTGTTTTTATGCAAGACAATTTCAATTGAATTATCTGGTTCTGTCCACTTCAACTAATCTCTTGGATATGCAAAGACATTTCAGATCTCAGTTGCTTTCCCTATGGGATGTCTGATCCAAGCCATAGCGTTTTGAACAAAAACAGGTACTTTGAAGTCAGAAAACAAAAGTGAATTTAAATCCCACCTCCACCATTCATCAGATATGCAAACTTGGATAATCTTCTGTATTTCATATGCCTCTTTTCTGCCAAATAGGATCTCTCACTCAAGGGCTGGTGTAAGAATCAGTGCCACTTGTAGTGCATAGAGCTCAGTGCTTAGAACAGTCCTTGGTGCCTAACCCATGCTCAGGAATGCCAGGGCTGCTTGGCTGGTGTGGCTCAGTGGTTGAGCATTCACCTATGAACCAAGAAGTCACTAGTTGGATTGCCAGTCAGTGCACATGCCTGGTCTGCAGCTCTATCCCCAGTACGGGTGTGTGTGTGTGGGGGGGTGGTTCAGAAGACAGCTGATTGATGATGCTTCTTTCATCAATGTTTCTGTCTATCAATCCCTCTCCCTTCCTCTCTCTCTCAAAAAAAAAATCAATAAAACATTAAAGAGTTATACTTTCCTTGGTAAATACAATTTTTCAAAACAGAATGGAAGTGCTGTGAGTGTCTCTTTCTCCTTCTTCCTCCTCCCCTTCCTCTTCTTCATCCTCAATCCCCTAAAACCATCTAAGTAAATACTTGAAAAAAAATGCAGTCAATAAAGCAGAGACAGCTTTAAGGCAAATTATAATTCAAGGGATAAAAATAGGAGGCCATTAAAAAGAAGAATCAGATGAAAATTTATTCTCTGTAGAACCTTGAGAAGCTAATGGTAAACTGACAACGCCCATAATTATACAAACAAGTCCAGCTGGGAGGTCAAAATCTTCTCCAGGATGGAATGGAGAGTGAGCTCGGTAGTAGAAGCAGGTAGTAGAAGCATCTGAGCTGCCCTCTCCCGTAGCACAGAAGGAAGAATCAAATGTGCCCACTTTGTCCTGAGTTCTAACTAATCCAAAAGGTATTTTAACACATAGTCCAACTATATTATGTGTCAAATAGTCTTTTATGATATGGCCTGAGGAACCAACAATCTTGTAGAATATTCTTCCATAAAAACATAATTGTTACATTCCAAGCAATTGACTTCTACACAATGTTAAATCTCAAAGATTTGGTAGTTGGAGAGAAGAAAATTTAGTATTGACCTCAGGATAAATAGGTATTTTAAAGCAGACTATCTAAAATTGCTGTGTTTATGCTTAAATTTACTTAAATCTTAATCCACAAACTTCCTTTTTCTCTTCTGCCAACACAGAGCAACACTACAGTAAGCTGCATTTAAGTGCACCAGCAGGCAAAACTGATTTAAATGTGGGGCTTATGGCAGTTGGGCATGTGCTTTATATTTAAGGTTGTCAGGTAAAATTTAGTATTGTCAGATTCATTTATGTTGAAATTTGGGATTGATAATAAGTAATGTTGTAGTGTAAAGATGTTCCATGCATAATTTGCTAAATCTTGAAACTTATTTTTATTGCAGGATAAATTATATGTAACTTTTATAGTCTTGTTTGGTGTTTTCTGACACCAAATGTGTGTAATTTTTCTACACCACTGATTCTCCAATTCTCTGCTACCAACTAGGAGATGTAGGAGGAGAAGAAAGTGAGGAAGAAGAGAAAGAACTACTATATCAACTAAAACAACAATGACACCATCATGCAGCCCATTTGAAAATGTATATCAATTTATTTTCTTTGTTTCTTTCTGTTCATCAAGACTAGATAAAGGGGTAGTATAGATGACATCTGGGAGACTGAGTATAACATTCATATGTATATTACATTAAAGTTCTCATTTTGGGACTATAATAATCAACTCTAATTTATTGAGCAGTTACTAATGTTATATTATATTTTAAATTTGGCTCAGGTTAAATTTCAGCATAAAATTCAGTGAAACTTTTAAAATAAAGTATTGATGATGGATTAAATGTTTTCAGGACATTGTATCTGGAAACACACAGTATAAACATCTCAAATTTTTTATTAGGAATTACTTTCTGCAAATATGCAGTTTTTGCACTAACTTATTGTGTAAGAAGCCATTTACAGATAACAAGCAGTTAGTCGATGAGTCAATCAACAGATATTTTTGAGTGATTATAATGTAATAAAAAGTACTGACTGGGTAATAAAGCTTTTGAATTATTTTATTGTTTCTTTGTTTATTTTCGTATTGCTTAAATTTTTTTTAATTTTTTTTAATTTTTTACATTTTTTTAAAATTATATAAAGCTTTACAAAGATTAGTACATATATCTCTTTTTCCCCCTGCCCTTCCGAAATTTTAATATAAAGTTAAACTACTGCCTAACCGGTTTGGCTCAGTGGATAGAGCATCAGCCTGTGGAATGAAGGGTCCCGGGTTTGATTCCAGTCAAGAGCATGTACTCTGGTTGCGGGCACATCCCCAGTAGGGGGTGTGCAGGAGGCAGATGATTGATGTTTCTCTCTCATGGATATTTCTAACTCTCTATCCCTCTCCCTTTCTCTCTGCAAAAAATCAATAAAATCTATTTTTTTAAAAAGTTAAATCACTTTAGTGAATTTTTAGTGAAAAGTAAATCTAAACCTGCTTTTCTTTGAGTAATTAGGAGAGAGTTAGTATGAAAGTTTCTGGCTGGCAAAGTGAAGTATAGCCTCCCAGGAGGAGAGCAGTCCATCGGAGAGGACAGAGCACAAAGAAAATGGTGTAATGATGTGTGCAGTGCCTGGTGAGATGAAAGCATGTTTGTTAATTCATTTAACAGATCTATGCTGAGCCCACTTACTTTCCAGATAATCCACTGGACATCTTTGAAAGTAACTCATTATTCCTGAGGCACAACCCATTTGTGTATATACCTAAAAGTATGGTAATAAATGAGGTCAAGGAGAGGTGAAGTAATAAAGATAGGCAGGGGTCAAATTAAAAGCCTTAATCCACCATGTGAAGGCATAATTCTACCATCTAAGGTGTAAGAGCCACTAAGGAATCTGCAGCAATAAGTTACATGAACATATTTAAAATTTAGAAATATCATGTGGCAATGGGGTGACAGATAGATTAAAAGGGGAGGTGGGATGGTTACTAAATTTACTATATTACTCAAGGTCCTGCTGCCTCCAACTTCTCCATTTTGCTCCAGTTAAGTCTGGTCCCACCATACCCAAGGGTGATTGCAGAGGCTATTGGAGGAGACGTCAGGGTCAGGGCATCTGGAGAATATGGCTGGGAACCTCAGATCCACTATTCATAACCTGCATGAACTTGGGAAAGTTACTTAACCTCTTTCTGCCTTGCTTTTATCATCTGTCAAATAAAATGAAAGTAAAATACCTACAAAGACAGGTTATTTTAAGAATCAAATTAATTAATATTTAGTGTGTTAGAAAATATGAAATGTCTACTTCATTTTTAATTTCAGATAAAAATAATTTTTGCTATAAGTTGTTCCAAATACTGCCAAAGTTTGTCTAAAATATTGCATGGGACATAGTTAAAGTAGAAAAAAAAAAGTCATTCTTTGCCTGAAATTCAAATTTAACTGAATGTCATATATATATATATATATATATATATATATATATATATATATATATATATTTGCTAAATTTACCAATAAGTTTTCCATGCAGCTCAGCTGGAGTGGCTCAGTGGTTGAGCATCTACCCATGAACAAGGAGGTCACGGTTCAATTCCTGGTCTGGACTCATCATGCCCAGGTTTCAGACTCGATCTTTAGTATGGAGTGTGCAGGAGGCAGTTGATCAATGATTCTCTCTCATCATTGTTGTTTCTAACTCTCTCTCCCCCTTTCTTCCTCTCTGAAATTATATATATACTAGAGGTCCAGTGTACGAAATTCGTGCACAGAGTGGGAGTAGGGGTGGTGTTCCTCAGCCCAACCTGCACCCTTTCCAATATGGGACCCCTTGAGAGATGTCCGACTGCCCATTTAGGCCCACTCCCACCAGTGGAATCGGGCCTAAACGGGCAGTCAGACATCCCTTTCACAATCCAGGACTGCTGGTTCCCGACCTCTTGCTTGCCAATTGCCCCTAACCATTCCCCTGCCAGCCTGATCAACACCTAACTGCTCCTGTGCCGGCCTGATTGCCCCTAACTGCCCTCCCCCTGCCAGGATGGTCCCACCAACTGTCCTCCTCTACAGGCCTGGTTCCCCCACAACTGCCCTCCCCTGCAGGCCTGGGTCCCTCCCAACTGCCCTCCCCTGCAGGTCTGAGTCCCCACCAACTATCCTCCCCTGCAGGCCTGGGTCCCCCCAAATGCCCTCC